>CAJNOP010001854.1:0-23117 GCA_905250075.1 Rotaria sp. Silwood1 | reverse complement strand
CCCCACACCCACACCCACACCCACCCACACCCACACCCACACCCCACACCCACACTCCACCCCACCCTACCCTTGTTTGCATGCCAAACTGCTTCTGGATAGACGGAAAGGGTGTGGGAGCGGTTTCTTTCTGTTATTCAACGGCATTCGCCGTCACATTCACACCAACCCACACACATAACATCCATCGAAAAATTTATCTAAACAAGCTTCATTGTTATTTAGAACGATTCTTTTTGGGCCTTTCATAAGATTCAATAAGAAAAGGTAATAAATCAAAATTTGATTATTGATGGACTCGTGAATTCTAATAAAGAACTAGAGCGATTGTTATTCTGTGCACTCGGTATATCCCTTCAGCGGCAAAAAATTGTATTGATTGATTAAGACTTCAGTAACTTGTGTAGTCGAGATCCATGAACTTTGAATCGAGCTAGAGGATCTTCCATACTGTTTATATTCGATAAACTCCATAATTTTTCAGCTACCACCGCTGCTCGGGGCCAAAAACGAATCAAGCTATTAGCTTCACCAACTAATTCTTCATCAAGGATTGCTTCACCACCAATTAGCCTTTCTCGAATAGTCTCATTACCTAAAAATAAAAGAAATGTTTATTCTAGAGAACAAACAAAATCGAATGTACCAATAAAGTCGGTAAATAATTCAATATTGTACCATTTGTAAAATTGAGAATCGATGATTGAATCTGCTGCGTTCCATTTTTTGTAGGAGAGCCTAAAAAGAAAAAAAAGCTAAAGCCATTCTTGCTTCAAGAAGAGACCGAATTTTTCCTACATGCTAAGGTTGAATGGAGCGGCAAGAATAACCTCATATCCTTCATGAATTGCTTTTGATAAGTAAGTAGACCATGATTGAGCTTCAGACACCAATGAAGTATTCTTCCAAATCTCGATAACTACTTCCGGTGGCAATTTGACACCAGCATGCCAGACATCTTGCCAGACCATTGCTTTAACTTCAAGTTTCCTGGTAATCTCAAGCATTTTACTCAAATGATACGCCATCAGATCGGTACCATCGGTCATATTAGTCTTATTCATGAACTCTTGAATGTCAATAGTTGACGTACTACGCAAAAAAGTATGATGGAACTCAAGATCAAAGTGAAATCAAAACTTATACCAATCTTTGGAGTAGATTCTATTCATGCCAAGGTGAATATAAGATTCGTTTTGGAACTTTTGATTAATTTCTTTGAGAATTATTTCTAAGAATGAATAGACTTTTTCTTTTGTTGGATCGAGTAGTACACGTTGTTCATAATTATCTTTGTTATGCGTTGATTCCGAATCACAATCGATTAAAAACTCTGTGAAGAAGGAAAATATTCGAAATATGCCAAGGTAAAATAGTTCCAACCTGGAAATACTCGACTGAGAGTGCCAACATAACCGGGAGTATTCAATTCAGGGACGATACGAATGCCTCGAATACGAGCATATTCGATAATTTCTTTTACTTGTTCAGGTGTGTAAACATTATCCATCCAAGGAACATCCTAAATATCACATAAATAATGACGATAACTATGGAGATAAAAATGAATTGAACTTGGGTCAAATTTGAATATTGTTCGGATTCCAACGTCCAGTATTGATCACCAGCAAGACGCCAATGAAGTACATTGAATTTGTTGTACGCCATCATATCCTAATAATAAAATAAAAGAGATTCAGAAATACAGCTTACTGTTGAAGAGTTTTACAATCGAATTCTTCTAAAAAAAATCCAATACTAAAAGTTTCATCTTTGCTGGTTTCAATATTCATTATTCTCATACTCCGGTAAACGAAGACTAACGATAGTTAGTCTAACTTAAATTCGAATTTCATTGTCCGATTCTGACACTGAGCCATGACGCATAGAATTCAATGTGCGGTTTACGAAAATAAATATCCATGTAGTTAATAATCAAATGTCTAAAGTTACAGATGACTCAAATCAGAAATCTTGGCGTAAAATTGCACTTCTCTGAAAAATGAAGACGGTATGAAGATTGTCTTCTAGTGAGTTTTCGGTTTTTAATATTCAGATTAGAATCAAACTGTCTCGACACATACCAAATGTTGTTTTATCACTTTAACTGATAGAAAACGACGATCAGTATCCAGGAGAATACCACGATGTGGAAAACGAGGTTCATCTTCAATAGCAATCGATGCGTTGATAGCAACCTAATTTTCAACAATAGAAAAACAAAATCATTTTAATGTAATAAAACACTACCTGATTCCTATCTGTAATAAAAAGCAACTGAGAAAATGTCACCAGACCATTCAATGCGCCCCAGATAGTTTTTGCTTTAATTGTGCCATTGGTTTGTTCGATTGTTAGATTATCTATAGAAATCGATGCAGAATACGTTCTTAGGCAGGTGACAAAAACATGGTACATACATGATTCGTCGTCATGTATTGTTGGATAGCTTTCGCATTTTTCCGATATAATTTCAAGATTGAGTACTGCAAGGACTTTTTGTTCGTCAGTGTTATCTGGCAGTGGATCATGGTTTAACATTATTGATTGAAACTTGTTTCTATAATTTTCAATAGCATGTTCAATAATTTCGCACTTTCCTAAAGTTGAATTAATACTAAAATTAAGATTGACATAAACAAAATTCATGCTAATGTTTTTGTATCGAGGTTCTGGCCAGAGAGTATTTGGTGCCGGTATTTTGAACTAAAATTTGTTGAAAATAAGAAGAGAAACGGTGATAAGAACACAAATCAGTTGTGAAATAGACTTTCTTTTAAAACTCACAATTCTCGTTTAAAACATAATTTTATTCCTCGTTCACAGGATGAATTTCTTGACCATTCAAAACTAACATTATCTACCCTACGAAAAATATTTCGTGCTTCATATGATCACTCTTCGATTTCATTCTTATAGTTGTTCTTCAAAGCAGATAGATACTAAGCTACACCAGAAGCTTTCTAAGTGCTCTGAATGCACTGTACTTTTCTCCATCTTCTGTTAACATGTAGTGGCTATCAAAAACCTCCATCTATTGTGAAAGAAAACTCCACTTTTGCGTATTAGAGACAAAGTCATCCGAATCAAACTATCCAAAGCAATGAATTCCACAGTATTACGACGATGTTCTTTCAGACAACAAATACTGAGTGCATAGCTTTGTCGAACAATAAATATTACTAAAGGGCGATGGGCGTGGATGCCAACCAATCTTTAATCATCATTCACACACGCACATGTCCTAAGGTCGACTTTTGAACAAATTAATCATTTCAATTTACCGTTTTTATTGGCTGTACTGATTGATTCGTTTCTTTGTGACTCGGATCTTGAGATGATTTGGATGAATGTTCAATCGGATACATATTCTTTATGATCAGTTGTAAAAGTAATGCAATAAATACAAAAATAATGGCGAATGAAATGAATCGAGCTTTCGCATTCATTCTCGAAACAATCGTTGGCATCATAGATAAATACCTGTAAAAGAAGATTGTAGTAAAAATATTTACCGATTTTTGAACCGTGCAAAGTAATATATGACACACTAGGAAAGACTTCTCATGCTAATGTTCCTTCTTTAGTTACGGAATAAAAATGATTTTCTCACGAAATTTTCATAGTAGTCTCCTATGTTAATCCTTGTTGTTAAAGAAAGATGCATTCAAACGAGCTGATACTACACTCAGGAGAACCCTAACAAATTCGTAATACTCATACGAGTGTAATCAATGTTACGTACAAAACTACTAAATCAAATGACAAACAAGCCTATAGTAGTTCAAGATTTTGTTTGAATTAATGCTTTCGTAAAAAAAATGTTTGCGAACGATTTTTTCTTCAAAAGTGAATATCAATCATGTTGTCTTGTTTCACAGCACTTTTATCGTTCGAAAATGATAGAAACAATAATTGACTTCAATATTCAATAGGATTCACAATGTATCTTGATAGTGCAGATAAATTTTCGAAAGTTCAATCTTTTCAGGAACGATTTTCGATTTCGCTCCACCAGTTAATCCACATTTTTTATACTATACTAATCATTGATTGATTTAAAATGCCGAGATTATCACCTTTGCACATCGTTTCGAATATAAAGCCAACTATTATGATAAATGTCTTGAGCGATAATAAGAAAATAATTAAATTAAAGAGTGGCATTTTTCATTTGATAATTCTTGTTCATTACACTAAATGAGATACAACTGCAAATGCTCATTTTGAGGATTTGAATAAGATTATAAACGAGGTTGATGTAGACAAAACAATTATGGTTACGGTAGTTTACAAATAAAATGGTAAGATGAAAAACACATTTGAAGAATAAGATACTTATTTTCGAATTGTTTTCAGAATTATTATTTCAAAAATTCCAAAAATTGTAATATCTGACGAACAATGCTTAGTTATCTTAGATAATTACCTGAGATTGCTTCTGAAACTTGAGTTAAACGAAGAACTTTTTTTTGACGATTGAATATTAAATAGTTCGATGCCAGGATTACGTTCGATAAATTCTAAAAATCTTCGCCGATCTTTGCAGACTGATTTAAATTGATCAAGAATCACTTCTTCATTTGCTCGATTCCAGTCAACTGGATTCAGGGCTCCTGTGAAGTGGATTCGTCGATCGAACCAATGCATTACACGAGAAAATTTATAATCTTTATTAAAATCTTCTGTTATGTTAGCTCTGGATTCTTCATCCTTCGATTCGCATCGAGTCAAAATAAAACTTAAATAAGGCTTGATTCTCTCTTCACCGAAATGTTTAATGAGCCGTTCGAACAATTCTATATCGGTTTCTAAAATGCCACTTTCAAATGAAGCACAAATACAGACACGATTAAACTGAGTAATACCCAGCTTAGTGCACGCTTCATCGATCTGGGTCATATTCTGTTCGTTATTGAGCATAGCACCAGGAATTTCAACAATGTTCACTGTGATATGTGTCGACGTATAACATTCTATTGATGTCACAGTTGGAGATTGATTTTCTGATGAACCCACTTTCGCATATGGTGGTACGTAGAATGGATCTTTGAGTACATTTTCCAACGTCGTCTTGCCACTTTTTGTAGGGCCAAGCAAAAGGATGCTTCTTTTTATGGGTGGATTAGTCGATGCTAATTGTCTATGTGGTTTTTCGAACTGATTAAATTGATCCTTAAGTTCTTCTTTAATATTCTGTTGCTTCAGCTGAATACTAGGTGATGAATACGACATCTGAAACGAAGAATTATGAGACAAAAAGACCGCCGATTACACATTATTATACGGATAGCATTGTATTCAGATTACTCATTTAATGTTCTAAAGTTACAATGTTATAAGATAATAATCAAGTGAACCAACTTATCATTACAGAAAAAGTTTATACTCATATTCAACTTTGTATTCTTATTTGATCTTAATAATGAGTTCATCTTTTATGAATATCATCATTTTTTTCTAAGAAGCAACCATCCTAGCTGCAATAATCACAAATATCACTGCAACGATAATGCTCCAGGGCCAGCACAAGTTCCATGAATTGCTTCTAAATTTGATAGAGAAAAGAATGCTAGTAGGGTAATGTATCTTTTCAATTATAAAGAGTTGAGTTAATCTAATCTATATTCTGTTTGACCCGAAACAAAAAAAGTGATATGTGTGGTTGTGGGCTATAGGTGTGAGTTCGGCTCTCTTGATCGAAGACACGTCTACAGTAACGCCGTCATTTCGAGCGAAATGACTATGTTTCCTATGTTACCCATGCCTAACTGTTTGTTCTCCTATATTTATTTGTGGAAAAAATCTCAGTTAAAAAGGCACTTTACTGTCAATGCCCATTTCATGAAAAGATGAAATATACAACAAAACTTTGTTCAAGTTTTGTCAAATTCAATTATTTGAAACAGAGCACTCGTGACCGAAAAAAAAAACAGCGCGAAAGATATCTATGTTAATCATCAGCAATCGAAATTATATAGCTGTAACAGCCGTGTTTGAGTTTGGAATACAGTATGACTACTAAGCTTTCATTCTTGGTTCTCAGCATGCACTCGCCTGGGTCCTTACTTCTATTCTCTGTAGTACACTCCTCGTATATAAACAAGTGTATGCTTTACATATATTAGTTACAGTTTATGATGAAGAAGTAAACAACACGTAGCTCGATCAGCGTAAAATTCTTGTCGCATCGGAGATTGTTACAATAGCCTGCTTTCAAGTAAATCTAAATCACTTACTCTATATCCATAAGTATTATCTCTCACACATCGTCTGGTTAATGTTAAGCAGTACCACGGACTAGTAACATCGGTGGGAATATGATACTCTTAATGTTAATGTAAACCAAACCCAAAGTTCAACTATACGGAAACAGTCAAGTAATCTGTGAACATGTCTTAGTTAAATTTGTTCATAAATCGTATTTCTCGATCTGACTAAATAGGAGGTAGCAGTGTTTGTGAACACAATATAGTTCGTATTTGTTTTCAAAACAAGACACAACTAAAAATGTTTGCTCGTTCCAGGAAATCTGAATAGTTATACAGGATGCCTCTTAGAAATACGAAATATCTTATCTTATCGAAAGAAATATACTAGCTTAATTCATAGATGTTTAGCAACTCTTGGTTTTTCAAGACAAAATCGAAAAAATTTCAATATTATCTGTTTCAAGATCCAACACATTTCTTAAGCTGCAGTGACTCAAGACAATATTGTATCCTATTTTCGAACATCAAACTAGATCAAGCTAAAATAGAGGTTGCCATAGTTACATACCGATTATTTCGCTTTTGTTTTATTGCTGTTATTAATGTCTCGTTAATAGAGAGTGGTTCATTTTCGTTCACAAACAAATCCATGAGTTTGTTTCGATATTCGTTGATTGCATCAAATTGATCTTTTACATTCTCGTGTGCCTTTTTGAAATTATCAGGATTGATTGCACCCGAAAAGAATATACCTTTCTGAAAATATGATGCAACCTTCTTGAAATGAATATCTTCAAGTAATTCTTTTTGCCATCTTTCTCGTTGCTGTTCGTCGACCGACTCACATCGTGTTACAATTAAACACGAATTTTTCGAAATTTCTTGTCCGAGATACTTAACCAGAAGATTTATAGATTCGATATCTTCCTGCTGAATACCAGCATTAAGTGATATGCAAAAGCAAATGATATGCAATTTGGTAATCTCACGATTGATACAATCTTCGATGGTACGCATAATTGTCCTGTTGTTACGAATATCTTCTGCGTTTCTGCCATGTTCGAAAAGGCCTGGACAATCAATAATGTTCAGTACCATTTGACTGTCAGCAACGAAAAATGAATCAAACAGTGGATTTCTCGTTCCTGGCATAAGTGTCAGTTCCTCTGGCACTTCAGTAGGATTGATTAACATCTTTCGAAGAGTGGTTTTACCACTACGTGTACGACCAATCAGTAATATATTCTTGTGAATACCTCGACTTGTATGATATCTGCCAGTACTATCGTATATTTTTATAAGATGTTCATGAAGTTCTTTGCGCCGTTGTACTGTCGAATCGTTATTTGAATTTCTATCTGTCTACAGAACAAGTGAAAATGATTACACGCAATGCTGTGCACGAGAAAGTTCTCGTATGTACGTGAGTGTAGTCCTTAGTCTTCTCTGAAGCTACGCGCAGCTTTTGAGAGTTATTTTACTACCCCTAACAGTATTATTACAAGTCAAAATAGATACAAGGGCTATCCTATAACTCGACATAAATTCGCAAAGTTGCAAAACAAACAACTAATATCTTAAGAAAACAATGATACAAGAAATAAGATAATTTTTAAACATTAAAACCACAGTAATTCTATAAATTGGCTTTATAATCACGTAACATTTTTTACTAGACTGTATAAAACTTAACTATTTTTTCGTACAGTTAATATAAGACAACCATAACACCAGATGTTTCTTGTGTTTTAGAATAGAACAATCTTTACCAATGACGTTGATTGAGATAAGCAAAATGAAACTTTGTTCTAATTTAATCTGTCACAAATTAAAATTTTATCATACTTTCAAAACTAATCTCAAGAAAAAATGTATCAAAACAAAAGTAAACTTCATTTCTTTGTAACGAAATCAAAATCATAAATCATTCAATTCTATAGCAAAACAACGATACAAAACTTTCGTCTCATCAACTGAGAAACACTATGCAAACCCATTTGTAAATTCTCAAGATGAATCATCATTGATAAAAACGAGTTCATGCTGTGAATTAGATTTTATTAAGTCAACCTTGTTAGTGAATTATTTTCACTAATAAGATTTGATGAGTCTGATTGAATACAAAGAACTCATGTCGCTTATTTTTTACCAACTGCAGCGCAGTTGCGTGTGACTGCGAAATTTTCATCGTAGCTGTGCATAAATGCGCCGCATTGATCGTAATGAAATCCTCTAGTCCAAATGTGATTACTACGACGCGCATGAGTGCCAATGCGTCGCATTACTCGTATTGTATGATACACCGTAAATGATATGAACCAATTCAAGTGATCCCTCCTCATTTTTAATTGGTGACATCTACATTTAATATTTAGCCACACAAAAACAGTAAAAAGGAAGTCTCTTTCAGACTTCCGTTCATAATTAATTCATTCTACTGCAATAAATAAATAGAATGCTTATTCTATAAATAATGTTTTTCTCTTTTATTTTTCAGTTTTTTAATTTTTGTTCATTCCTATTTTTTTTGATTTTCACAATTTATTTTAATTTCATATTTTTTTTTCTAACTTTTCTAGATCTGTAATATTTTCAGTAATATTTTTTTGTTGTTTTGATAATTTTTATATTGTCTTGATAATTTTTATGTTGTCAAATGCTTTTATTATAATTGCTATAAATTGTGTTCTGAATTTTTAACGCTTTTAAGTTTTTTAGCTGTCAGTTTTTTTGTATTTCATGGCAAAGATCTTAATAACAAGGTAACGCGACTTTTCGGTCGCTAGGCCCTCTACTGAAAGGAACTCACTGTGTTAAAAATACAATAGTCTGACTAGTTCCAGATCTTGGATTCCATGCAGTGATCTTTCTGGCGTATAATCTTTTATCAATGATCATAATGTGATTTGAATAAAAGAAGTATTACCATTCTCAGTGCGCAACTGGGCTATGACTTTGTTTCTGCCACAACCTAAAGGGCTAAATTAAAATGCAATTCAAAAGAACCATTCGTCTATGTAATACACTAATTTTAACTGATGCCCATATCACGCAACTTGCTCATCACTATGCATGTAAATGTACTAGAATGTGAATATGGGTTTTTTCTCTCTCAACAACCACTTAGACTCTTCATTATTCATACCAGGATACTTCCACAGTTCTTTTACTGCACTCTTCCGCATCTTATACTTAAAAACATATTTGAAGGTATCTGGCGAAATCCTGAATATAATCCTGTTTATTCTTTAAATATACTTCGGACAAAAATAGTTACGCTTTCAGATAGTATCCTGAACAAATCTTGCCAAGATCCTGTCAGATTGTTCTAGGATTTCTGATGGGAAGAATAGGATAGAGCTCTGAAAGCTCTGGCTTTTACCGACAGAAAGACATTCGATAAAAATCCTCAGCGTAATGCTTTCTCTTGAATGTTTTTTTATGTGTGCTATTTGGAGGACGAGCATACTTCAGAGGCTATTTCAAATAATTTTTTTTCATTTTTTTCTTCACCCAATGAATAGCCACAACTGAATAGACCTGATTGATATTAGATCACTCAATTCGTTTCACCGGCCTCAAATGTTCTTTCCACAAACTTTCTATTCAGCGACCAGTCGCTCGTCGGCGCCCCTCCGGAGCACCACTCACGGCTAGCCGTTAGCATGTTGTAATGTGCTTTGCCGACAGATTCTCATTTTCTACAGATAATCTTCATGATTTTGACTTCGTTTATTTGTAAACGCTGTTGCCCTGAAAACTGAATAAATATCGCTCAATAGAATCTACCGAACGATCTGACTGAGAGTCCAATTTTCTCATTGTTCCGCTCGTCTAAAACACCGTTACGGCTGAAAAAAATCGAGCGGTAGAAAGCTAGTCTAAGAATCTGAGGCATGTGAAACATTGTTTCGAAAATCTTTCTATTCAGCGACCAGTCTTTTGTGTACTGTTCTAATAGGTCATCATTAGCTACACACAATCTACCCGATTTTCGTTCCCATTATTCCAAAAGAAAATATACGCTTAACTACAGAAAAATCTTAGACAAAAATTCTGAGCACAAGCCTTTATTGTGAACGATTCCGATTTCACTTAAATGAACTTTCCACAGAAGCTCAGACCCTATCGAAGCTTTAAATGTATGAAACTTGAGTTAAATCGTCTCAAAAGACTTTCGGAT
Source organism: Rotaria sp. Silwood1 (assembly GCA_905250075.1). Classification (NCBI taxonomy): domain Eukaryota; kingdom Metazoa; phylum Rotifera; class Eurotatoria; order Philodinida; family Philodinidae; genus Rotaria; species Rotaria sp. Silwood1. The sequence goes on along the minus strand of CAJNOP010001854.1, from coordinate 12,722 downwards.
TTTACGCCTATCGTTCTTGAAGTGAATTCCAAATGTAATTTCGATATCTGCAAATGGTTATACAGCCCAATTCTCTGTGGGTACTGTTCTTAGCTGTGTCGATGTTGGAATAAATTTTTTTGCTGAATAACTACTTCTCAAATCTACTGGAGAACGTAGTAAAGTAACAATGTAAAAATGAAAAAGACAGAAACGTTGAAGCAAGAAACTTCTACATTGCTCACCGTATACCTGAAAGTGGAAGCAATGCGATGAGGCACAACCAATACTTAACGAAAAACTAACAAAATAGAAAGTGAAAAAAAATTATATTTCGAAGGCAGATGTAGCCGCAGCAGCGTACGCGCTTAATTGTCAAGCGCCGAAATTAGAAAACTTGAAAGAAGATACCCTATCCTACTCTTGAAAACTTTCACAGCGGCTTTCTAACATTCATGGAAAATTTGCGAAGTTTTGATTCATTTAGGAGAAATTTCTAACCAACTATAACTCGCCTGGCACACTAACTAGAATGAAAGAACTCAACAGATTAGTTATGATTGCTCAAAACGCTGGAAAGCGTTATTAATTACTATTTAAAGAGCGGCATTATTCCACCCATACACCGCTTTCCAATAATCTACGCACCAAGAAATGATAACACGCTGCAGCGGATTATACTTCAACTTATTACGATTTCATACAGTCCGCATATTTTCATGAAACGTATACGAATCATATCAGAAAATGAAACACTATTCATATCCTATTAAATGACCTTCTATGAACAAATTTCGAAAACAAACTAATCACGGATTCGACTTCCTCGACCCCGGTTACCTATGGTCAAACTTTAAACCTAGGTTCCGTGATGGAGGTCAAAAAAACATTTTTTTTCTTTCTGTGCGAACGAACGAACGAAAGTACGAACCTTGCTAATTTGGCGCATATACCCTCCTTTCAGTAGAGGGAAAAAGAAAAATTCTTCCATCTCAACTCTTCTTCCAATTGCAGCGCACTTACGCACAGCTGCGATTTTTTCATCGCAGTTACGAGTAGGCGCGCCGCATTTCGACCGTATTCGAACACATGGGAAATCCATCAGTTAGTCAACGAGATAATTGCAATTAACTGAATACTTACATTGGTATGTGCATTTCTTGACGCGCACATCGTTAATTTCACGTACTGGTGGCAATGAAAAACCGATTTTGCTATGTCTTGTCTCTCGTCTGTATAATATAAAAAAAGAAAAAAAATGTCGGTCTTATATATGCTCGCTGACGTGTGATTGAAGGTAAGCATTTTGACAGAAAAATTCTCCAATGAAAAGTCGACACGTCGATGACTGTTCTGTTTCACTAGAGTAACAGAAAAAAACCAAACAATCATGGCTTCAGTTTAATAATGATTGTAGCGCTTTGAATTATCGAATAGTGTTATTGGTTGAAAAGAATGAATCAGTATCATTGTTTCTGTTATTTCTTGGTTAAGATAAGCTACACACACTTGCATCTACACACAAAAATCGCCATTGAGCCATGTTGCACATATCCTCTCGACCGAAGACAAATTTATTAGAGGGCGCTGAATGATAGCAATTATCCTGTGTTATAATACATATAATACATTTTTTTCTAAATAAAACAGACTTATAGTTTAAAGCTTTTGTAAAATAAGTACATCAAAAAAAATTATGGTTTCAAATTGCCTTACAAAGCCAAATCAATATTTTTGAAGAAAATATGATTAATTTTATTATACAATTATCATTAGTGGCATCAAATAACGTGTGAAGCATATGAAGTATAGCGTACAAAAAATATTTCGAAAAAAGATAGATCAATGCTAATGAAAATAAAAAAAGTTCCAAAGAAGTTATATTGTCACATGAGTAATTTCGTTCACTTTTTGTTTAACCGAAAGTTTTGTGAAACTGTTAAAGATCGAATCGACCCAAATAATGATTTCTGAATAAAAAAAAAACTTTCATGCATAAATATAAGAGGTTTAAAGAGTCTATACTTACACCGGTTGATTTATTGACAAGTTGAACGGGTAGAGGTGATTTAAGTGAAAAAGGCGTAGAAATTGCTCTTGTTGTTGACTAAAATAGAAAGAAAGTTTTCATTAAAAAAACCTGTTTTCGTTACGTATGGCGTTTCACGTTATCGTTATCATTTTGAAAAAGCAAAGAGTGTTGCTGTTTCCTAGTAACTTTTGATAAGGAGTGATTTTTGAACTGAAGTTGTTAATCAGTATAAGAGATATCTTGAGAATATAAAACTAAAGAAGCAATCAAGGATTTTGATCGATTTCAGTTTAACACATAATATCTATAAGAAACCCATACATATTTTAATGGCCGAAATATGTAATCTCTCGATGAAGTTGATGAGCTTGATTCAAGAGAAGATGCTGGAAAGTGAATAATTGTAGTACTACGCTATGTTCATTTTGATACAGTCTAATCAATGATTTTACCTTGGATTTTCGGAGGAAAAAAAATCAAGAAACAAATTTTCATTTAATCGTTTTATTTTTTATTCATATACACTTTTGATCAGACTTATAATTTGAATTGATGATATTGATCACATCTACTGATTACCATGGCAGTTTAATAGAACCTACCATGGTAATCAGTAGATGTGATCAATATTAATAAAAGTCTCTCATATTCATTTCGATGTTAAAAGCATAATAGATATTCAATATAAAATTTCTGCGGCATCACTGGAGAACATTTAAATGAGTATCAGTTAATTTTCTTCTATGATGTCAAAAGAATATTCATCATTATGAAAAGCTTAATTGTAGAAAAATGTGAGATAATGATTGCTAATATTCTAAAACAGTTGAAAGCAATCCTGCAAAACACAAGATCCATTGATGATTAAAATTGATCAATCATATTTATATGACATTTGTACAAAGTATTAACTATATAAGCATAAATTATTTATGTACTTTATTTAAAACCCTTCCTGTTCTCAAAAAATTTAAGATGAACAAATTCACACATGACTGCTAGTGGCCATAGTATTGTGTTAGATTCATAAGTTCTGAAGGTTTTTTCTAAGCAATAGCTATGGCTTTACCTGAACTAGTTACATATTGTGAACAGTTAGCTATGTACAGCTTCCCCAGAGACATAATCGATTAAATTACAGAGACAAAACTTTTCTACCATATTTTATGCTATGGAAGGATGAGATTTCTTCCGAACACACTATAAAACTTTTCCATCCTTTTGAGAACACCTGAAATAATATGTCCATTAAAAAAATACTCATAAACTATTGACTGAATTATAAGTCAAGTTCAAAATTATATGAACATTATGGGTTCAGGAGCTTTGTTTAAAAAATTCTTCTGTGTCGTTTGAATGTTAAATTAAGTTAACTGTGATTTAGATTTGTAGATAGTTATTTTTTGCATATTATTCAATGCAAATATATAACAGATATGATTTTTGTGCTGTTTAATTACTATTTAGTGTTTGTTGATGTTGAATTGTGGAAGATAAAAATTTGAAGCACCTATTCTCATCCACTTTCCACCCATCATCATAGACCGTAACAGACATTGTCCATCTCATCGGTCGGCAAGAACCATAGTTCAATAATATCTTCTCAAATTTGAATTATCTCATTACTGCGTTAGTGAAGAATTCAATAAGGAGGTGCTGGGAGACTCGTTCAAAAATAAAACCAATGAAGTGACGGCAGCTATATGACATTTCGCATTTTAGTCTCACAGTTATTCTGCTTTTTACTTCCACTCGTTCTGAAGAGGAACTCAAACTACAAATCTAGGCGAGTCTGAACGTGTAACAGTGTATCGTTGAAGAGTTAAAAAAAATTGTTCTAAGACTAGCAAAGTAACCATTTGGAAAACGTAGTCTTGCATGTTTCATTTCTTCTTACCTGTTGTAGAAAAACTATTGTCTTTTCGGCTGTATGAAATAGTTCATTAATTCTATCAAGAGACAATTTAGTTGCTGTTTGATAAGGACTTTTACAAAAGACCAAAAGATTTTCAAGTTTTACCACCGATAAAGCATTATATTCATCTACCAATAAGACAGATGATGGTCGATATGTATATTTGCATTGTGAACTATCATCAATTAATTCAATATGAAGATCTACTACAGCACGAAGAGTCGTCTGTGTTGAATAGTACATCAGAATAGATGGACATTGGTGGTGAATTTGATTCTGTGTTGGTAGAATAACATTTACAGTTTTCTTATTACAGACAGAACAATAAAGCTCTGTCGTACTTATCGATGTTAATGGAATAGCATATATTGGTGAATGTTCGGTATGTTTTTGATAAATCGATATACACTTATGTGTAATTGATAATGAACTTGGTGCAGATTGACAATTTAGACATTGATAATGTGTAGTGTAGTGCGAAGATAAAAGTGAACATAGGTTGCTAAGTACCGATTTGTTTTCGATCATCTTCACAGCATCATTCAAAGTCTTGGATATTTTAAGACTATTTTTTCCAATGTTATTAATATTATGGGAACAACATTGCGCGATTGCATGAGTAAAATCGCTGTCGCACGTTCGAACGCGTTCCAGAATAATTAATCGACTATGAGCAAATAGCTTAGATAATTTTTCCCCTGTACCAATAAGTTTTTTCATTGAACTAATACTCCATCGTTGTTTAATTTTTGTAGCTACGACTAATTTTTTTTCTGTATTTGGCATAATAGATACAAATGCAACGATGTCATATATACTTGATGATGAACAGCCAATATTAGAATTTTCCAAGAAAGATTGAAAAAAAATTGCATTCGGTGGTTTACGTAAAATCGTTGATGAAATGTTAACATGATTAATATAGAGAATAACTACAGATGGACCTAAAATAAATAATCAAATAAAATTAACATCATTTTTTTAAATTAAGGCACTATTAATTTTTTTACATTCAAGTAGTTTTATATGACGAGACATGCTCATTGAACATTTGCTGCATAAATGATCGGATATGCAACTACTGAAGTAATTGTGTAACTGATGACGAAGTTGAAATTGTCCTTCAGCCATATTGATCGGAATATAACTTATGTTAAATCTAGTTTGTAAAGTACATTTACAAGTTATACAAGAATAGATTTTAATTGCAGGTATGGAACAATCAATAATTCGAAGAAGAATCTGATGAAGTATAAAATTTAACTGCTCATTAACATCAATTGGAACATCAGTTGGTATTTGAAATTTAGTATTTGATAGTTGCATTTGTTCCATAATGATTTGTTTTCGTGATTTGGCAGGATTTGAGGAAGTTATCCATTTATCAATGAAACATAATATATCATTAAGAAAAGGTGTTGATATTGTTGGTGATAAAGGCAGTGATTCACGAATTGATTTAATTGAAATTAATACTCCAATTGCAACATTTAACCAGTTTGAAACAGGTAGGTTGGGTATTGAAAGACCATCATTGACTTTTGCTGAAGATGCAATTAGTGTATACTTCAAACTGTTCATTATTGATGTTTCCGGTTTCTTTGTGTAAAATCCAGAACCACGACGATTTTTTTTTCTCCAGTTTTCTTGCAATTCTTTTAATTTTTGTTGACGAACTTCATTATAAGTATCTTCGGATGTTATAGCCATATATGAAACGGCGAAGTTTTCAGTCATTCTTTGCATATCTTGAATAAGTATTTGCAAAACAACATCCGAACGCATATAAGTCTGAGTACCTATAGAAAGTTTAATAAATTATATTTTACTTATTATCCTTATGATCTAAACTTTCATACCAAGCTGTGTTCGTTTGACTATACACATACGTCGTTCCGATATAGCATTTGTTCTTTGATCATGTGTACTTAAAAGTAGATTGTCAAATGCCTGAACTGATGATGTTACATGACGTGATAGATTACCTAACGTATATTATAAAGATTCAAATAATTAATAGTTAGAAGAAGAATACGTATACCCATTAATAAGTTGGACCAAATGGCAACTGTTGGTATGCAATTTTGGTTGAAAAAGGCAAGCCATTGCCGGACGGATTTGGTTGTTTTATCCGATGGAGAGTAAGGAGCAGCTGACTTCACGTGATTTTCGTAACAGCAATTGTAAATTTTTTGAAGATCATTTTTGAAATTACTGTCAAATTCATTTAGTAGCTTTTCTTCATCAATAATCTATCAAGAAATATTAAAACAAAGATTACGATGTTTTTGACAGAGGCTAAGAAAAACTTCAAGTTACACAACTAAATTTTTAGGAGTTGCGAAACAAGCAAATTTTTCTTGACTTTCATCAAGTGCAATATAAGAGGAGAATAAAATGCATCACAAACACAAGTAGTTGTAATAAATCTGTAGATTTTATTAAACTTTATGTGACTCGTGCATTGATTAGTACTATGATATATATATCGAACATCAAGCATTTCTACTTGTTATAATAGCCTATGAAAATAACATTGAATCTTTTTTTCTATATTTAAGAAATTGATAGTGCATTTCAGTGTTTTCACTTACAAAAAAGTGGATCTGTATCGATATATTTAAACTGGCACAATGGACGCCCTCGAATGTTCCACAAATGCGTTCATCTTTATCTTCAATTCAAAGGAACATATTCCCACAAATGTAAATACCCTTAAAGAAATTCTAAAAGATACAAATTTTTTTTCCTTTATTGTACGAATAAGGTAAGAACTCTTTAATTATGACTTTGACAGATTACCCAATATATATTATAACAATTAAAATAAGATACTCAGTGTTATCTATTTTCATTGATATGTTTTTAGCAAATTACTAATGGTTTGGTAAAAAGAAACTAATTTCAATTTCCCTATGGTAGACGTACTGATTGCATATGTAAAATCTCATTTTTGTTTAGATCAACTATACTTTTATGAATTATTTGTATTGCATTCTCTAAAATTGGAATAATAAATAGAAAAGACTTCATTCAGAAACGGCAAAGGTAGAGACTAAACAGGAAATTTCTTCAAAGTCATAGTGTAGATTTCACGATATATACTCTTGGTTCATAATTAAGATTTTCCGACAGTTCGTTCATTAACCAAAACCTCTGACTACAACTACATTTGGCATTTAATTATAAATATATATAATTTGTTTTCATACCGATTTATTAAGTGACGACCGGCCAGCATGTGACTTGTTCAATGTTTTCGTCTTTTGTGCTGTTTCATTGAAGTCTACTAGATTATATCCAAGATTATCATTTTCATTATCATCACCAAATTCAAATGGATCAACCGACTGTGATAAAAATTTGCGTGACTGATTAATAGCTGCTGATGAATTTGGATCGTTCGTGATTTGGCTGATGCGAGAAAGAAGAACTGAATAATGTTGTTTATAATGTACGGTTTCATTTGTTGAATAATTTACAAAAACTTCACAAATTAAACGCCAATTTTCTTTCATGTCAATCCATGTATTTGTATTCACTAACAGTGCTATGCACCACATACCCAATTCACGAATATCTTCAGGTAAGTATTTGTTAATACGTTTTCGCATATCCTAAATAGAACAAACGTAAAATGTATATCCAGGTAGAATTTCTTCACTTGCCAACATGAAGTGAGACAAGCAAGCGTGAATATTGGTTTTCGATAAGTCATTTTCAATAGGTTGATTGGTGACAATACGATAAGCACGTGCAAGAAATTGCTGATAATTCTCTTCATTGAATATATGAAGAGCAGCTTGAAGAAAAATTTGAGCACGGTCCGATAAAATCACTGCTGGTCTAGGAAATGAATCCTTCTTATGAGGAAATACCTGAAATATAAGAATTGTGTATTGTTTAAGTATATTAATACAGTTCAATTTAATATGCGATACAAAAGGTGTCTATGTTCATCAAGTTCTTAACGAGGGCAACCTGGTTTCAGCAATAAGATTTGCAGCATCGATCGTTCAAGCATCATTTCGACAAAAGGTACGTACGATGTAAGGTTAGAATAGAGCAAACCTAGTACATTGAATAATAATCAGCTTTGTCATTATGGAAATAAGTCGATTCATCTTACAAAATATGCAACATATTACTATTACTTTTTTCCTAATTAAATTATTAAGGACAAATGAAGAAAGAAACAACTGATACTAGCTGTTAAAAATATGAATCCTTATATATAATATTGTATGGAACAATACTCTTCACATCAACTGCGACCTAGAAATCACATGGCATAAATGTCTACATCTCTCAGTAATTTTTTCGTTAGAATCTATTTTTAGATGGAACTTAAGCAATAAATTTCATCCAAAATAGTTATAATAAATTGAGCTAATCAAGCTAAGAAGTTAAACGTACTTTTTTATAGCATTCTTTAAATGTTTTTAACCAATTAATAACAGTAAGAAGTGATTGAGATTCCGATAGCATAAAAGTTAATGGAATTAAACTGTCTTCATTTACGATATTTGGATGAGATACTGTTAATTCGTAGTAAAGACACTGTCTTGATGTGGTGTTTTTAATTACGCCACCAGTAGCATCCCATGATAAAACCGTTTCTGGTTGACTCACGATAACATCATACAAACGTACTGAAGCTTCAGTAAATGCTACAATACAAAATGGTCGAAGTTGAACAAGTTGTATTGCACCTTTGATCGTTCCATCATTATTAATTTCATCAACTAATTGATCATGAAGTTGTAAAATACCTAATGTGATATCTGGTGCAAGCAAAGATTCAGCTGTCGCTTCAGCTTTAATCTTTTTAAATATTTTTCTTGATTTTCCTGTGCAATCGTAATTAAAACCTTTTCTTTCATTTTTGGTTCGTTCTTTATCATATTGAGCGTGTAATCGATAAACTGAAGCACCTGCTTTAAACTTATCAATGATTGCTTGTCGTCGAGATCCACGAATAGGACGACTTATTCGTTCACCTATATGATGAGAAATTTTTGGATTTATTGCAATTATAAAACAATGACCATTATTCATGACATGTACTGTACATTTAAATTTACAAATAGTACCATTACATTTCAAAATGCATCTTACAAGAAGAGAAGTTCCTTTCGATGCATTCTTTCCAAAGTAGCGCGATCGAATGCATAGACCACAAGCTGAATTGTAATGTTTTAGATGAGGCAGAAGTAAATTCAGATATTCAATATTGATCTTGCTGTATGTTTCAATTTTTTTTTCCTTTCGATAAGATTCATTACCATTTATATTGTTAATGGCAGTAGACGTATTTGCATTTTTCGAAATTTTTTTTCGTAAAAGAGATGGATCAGATGTTAATCCCATAATTTGCATTTTACGATCAGATTGTTTTTTTAGTTCTTGTTCTCGAAATCGATTCATTTTGGCAAGTTCAGTTTCATTTAAACGAAAGTTGTGTTTTTGAGGAAGTGTATCTTCAAATATTTCGTCAATTGGTACACCTGATGCAACCGATGCTAATTTCTTACAGGCTTCTAAAATACAGTAATAGTTTTGATTAGAGAATTGATTAGAAAGAGAAATTATAACATGTCTCTTAAAAAATAGAAAACAGGGGTTAGGTCTTTTATAAAGATTAACTGCACAAATGAAAGCTATGACAATTGTATTTTATATATTAACGTTTCAAAAACATATATTAAATTAATTAAATTATAGAATATGTAATATAGTAATCAATGCTTTCTTAAACGTCAATTGAATTCATCATTTGTGCATAGAGAAAGAACAGAGAACCAAATACTTGAATACTGTTTTTTTTTCTATAAAAAAGAACTTTTTCAAAATGCAAGTTGCTTTAATTTTTTTGCACAAAAGTCGATCAAATGAAGGAAACTTTAGTGATGCTTATAAGCCGTTATCAAGAAATTATTTACAAAGGATTTTCTATGTATAAAGAGGCCACATTTTATGTTGTTATCATATGATTATTTGTAGAATATTAATCTAGAAATCAAATACATTTAATATTTTATTTTTAGGAAGGTCATTAATGTTTATCAATAGTAATAAAATTGGCTTCCTTATTTTAATTTTATTATATGATCACATTTTGATGTTGAGTAACATCTTCTTCAGACAATAGTTAAAGTACTATTATTATGATTATCTATTTTTTTTTCATGTGTAAATCATATGATCTTTGTCAAACTGACGAAAGAACGAAAAAAGAAGAAAAGAAAAGAAACTATATTCTGCTCGTTTCTTTTTTCGTTCTTTTGTCAGTTTGACAAAGATCATATGATTTACATATGAAAAAAAAAATAGATAAACATAATAATAGTACTTTAACTATTGCCTGAAGAAGACGTGATTCAACATCGAAAGGCGATCATATAATAAAATTAACATAAGGAGGACAATTTTATTATTATTTACAAAAACCAAACACGTTTTTTAACTGAATAAGTAAAGCTAGTTATTAATCGGTTTTTAAAAAGTTATTCTACGATTCTTTTAATGCAATTAGTAGTATAAAAATATACATAACACATAATTAATTTGACTAACCTTTTCGTGTTTCTTCACTGTCACATATTTTATCTATTGAGTCATTACTAGTTTTATTTTGAAAAAACGAAAGTTTTTCAGAAGGTATTGATCGACATTGTGCATCTTAAGTAAAAGAAAAATGAAAATTATACTTAAAAAAGTCTATAGCATTGGGCTATTGTACATACGATTATTAAATATATGATCAGTTTTCTTTGTCTTTTTTTCGATTCGATAATTTGAATATTGATTACCGATTGTTATACTACTCTCTGTTTGTCCAGGAAGAGATTCATTATTTAACATAATACTTTTTCGTGAATTAATTATTGAATGAATATTTTCCGAAGTTGATTCAGTAGTATTTTTAGATTGGACTAAAATGGAATAATCGAGAAAAAAACAAGATTAAGTTAAAAGGAAACTAACCATTATCGGATGACATCGCTGTCATCATATCTATTAAAGATTTTGTCTTCGGTAGTTGTTCATTCAAATACATGGTTGATTCATATATGGACGTTGAATTTGCTAGAATCTAAATGGGATTATATTAGGATCATATATGTAATACGAATTATATTCATACGGATGCAGTTAAAATAGAAGAATACGAAGCAATGTTGTTTGGTGTTGTTGAAGACATTAATGGTTGTGGTATTTGTGAAAATGATGTATCAATTGTTGTGGATATATTAAATGTATTAGCATAAAATAGCATTAAAGCTTCTGAATGATTTAAAACTTCATTTGATGGCACGTTTCGAAAGTGTGCGTCATCAACAAGAAACCAGAGGTCCTCTCGTGATCGAATATATGAGTAATAATGACCACTGCTAAGATCATCACCAACATGATTAATAACGGCGTACAATTTATAGAGAATATTATTTGATGGATTTTTGTTCTCTTTTTTATCGTTTGAATTCAGTAAATGAGACGTCATATAAGGTGAAACATCTAATAATTCATTGTAATTTACTTGGTGCAAAAGTTTTTCACTTGAATCAAATGCCATTTTGCATCGTTTGAAATTGATAATTAAGATTGGTGATAATTCACTGATAGTGATACGTTTATCAAGTATCACAGATTTATGACAGTTGCTGCACAGAAATGTACTAACAGCTTCTTGATCAACAAAATGTGCAAGTGCATCAGTTAAATGATTCAAATTCTCTATTTCAATCAATAGCATATTAGTAGTTTCTTCTTTTTTAAATGTATATAAGCACGACGAACATTGTCCAGATGATAGAAGTTTAATATTGAATATTTGATCAATGATAGTTATTTCCGTAGACAGAGTCGATGATATCGACAAATGTGATGGTAAAGAACAAGAAATATTATGTAAAAAACTAATAATAAATTCACTGACATCTTCTTGATGTCCAATAGTAAATACAGGTGATATTAGATGTATATGAGTTCTAATAGAATCAGCCGATGGTATAGTAAAGGTATCTGACTGAACAGATTTTTTTGTTGATGATGGATAAATCGAAGAAATTATTTTTGTCAATTCGCAAACAGAACAAAATTTGTGTTGTTTTGATGACTGACCTGAAATATATGGTAAGTATGCTCTTCGCCGAAAACAAGATCGTCGAAAACTCACATCGCCGACTCGACGTGGAAATTCACCATAAATTTCCACGTCGAGTCGGCGATGTGAGTTTTCGACAATCTTGTTTTCGGCGAAGAGCATTACATTCAAATATATATGTCAGCGTCCAAACTGAGATTACGTCCAATCTCAGATTGGCCTAGGCGAATGTCGGATCCGACATTGGACGCGTCCAATCTCGGATTCACGCAATTCTGTTCATTAAAATATCAATTACCCTTTAGACAGACCTTGGATTCAAACTTTTTTTTGAAATTATGTTCACACAATGCCGTTTTAAGTATTACAAGCATTTAGGAAGAAGCTAAATTTAGACTCAAAAATGTAATAAAAGTTTTTCACAAAAGTTGTTGTTCTCTAGAAATTTATTCATAACTCCTAAAATTTTATTCAAATCTGCCAAATGACAATTGTGCCAAACAAACTGGCATTGTGTGAACATAATTTCAAAAAAAAAGTTCGAATCCAAGGTCTGTCTAAAGGGTAACTGATATTTTAATGAACAGAATTGCGTGAATCCGAGATTGGACGCGTCCAATCTCGGATCCGACATTCGCCTAGGCCAATCTGAGATTGGACGTAATCTCAGTTTGGACGCTGACATATAT
>CAJNOP010001852.1:0-15737 GCA_905250075.1 Rotaria sp. Silwood1 | reverse complement strand
TTCTTTTCTATAGGCTAGGTCAACTCAACATACCCTGACATACGACCGTTGGTTCTGATGCAGTGTTTACGCAGCCTGATTTACAGGTGCATTTAATAGCACCTGTTGCGTAGTGTGAACAAATTGAATTGGCATCACATCCACCGTTGTTTTGGAGGCAAGTATCTAAAGTGTAGAATAATTAGGAGAGGTTTATGAAAGTAAAGATGATTAGGAATACCAGTGCATGTAATCGTAGTGCCACTGACGGTAGTTGAATATCCAGGTTTGCAGACACATGTTCGTGTATTATTATATACCTGATAAATGCAAGCAGCGTTTGGGTCGCACCCACCGTTGTTAATAGTGCAGCTGTCTAAACGCAAAGAATATTTAGTTCCTTACTCGAGAAACCGAAATCTCGAATGTCTTGAGAGTCGGGCGGGGGTTAGAGATGGAACCGGTTACCGGCCGGTCCTGTCCGGTCCGGTACCGGTACGGATTTCAGACCGGCCGGTCTACCGGTAGACCGGCCGGTCTCCGGTAGACCGGTCGATTACCGGTAGACCGGCCGGTAACCGGTAGACCGGTCTATCTTTTTTCTTTCCTGGTTTTATTGCATAAACTAGTTAAATCTGCGAAATCTTGATGCTATCTTGTACAGAATACATATGAAAATTTCGGTGGAAGTCGATTGCCTGAACTATCACTATCGAAAAGATAGAATTTATATTGGTAAAAATTGTGTACCGGCCGGTCTACCAGTAGACCTGTCGTGACCGGTAGACCGGTCGATTACCGGTAGACCGGTCAATTGCCGGTAGACCGGTCGAACCGGTAAACCGGCCGGTCCGGTCCGGTCTGACCTGTTTGGACCGGTACCGGTCTTCAAAAATCCAGACCGGTTCCATCTCTGGCGGGGGTAGGCAGTGCATTATTTTTTTTCTGTCATTGGTTTGTGAGAAAGGATTTGATATGTTTCTGGAGCTATAGTGTAAGATGAGAAATATTTTATGTTGTGTATGGATGAAGACCTTTTATCAATGGCTCGAATATTGTTTCCAAAGGGAATGTCACATCGAATGAGTATTGATGGAACAAGTGCTTAGAATCAGGGAGAAGAGGTTTGATAAAGGAGGTTGCTGACAGAAACAAAAAGTTTTAAAGAGTAGGATGTTGATGAAGAATAGTATTCCTTTTGATTTTGTATCAATACCAATGATTAGGAGAAATGTACGCCCAAGTTTGATATTGTAAAACCGTCTTTTCTCGCTGAAACACAATGACTCATTTAGGATATTTCGCAGTCTATCCCTAGGTTGCCTTTTGTAGAGGTCGTCGGAAGATAGATCATAATATGAGTCACTCGATGAAATTCGTAGAAGTTTGCTGTTTTTGTTAAGTTTACTGATGTTTCTCAAATATTCAAAGGCAAATTGTAGTCATTGAAGTGAAATAAAAGTTTGAAGCTAATGACATGGTTTATCAGAGTTATAGTTATTGTAGTGTCGCTCTATCAATGTTAAAATTTTAGGACACAAATGAATTCAGTGCATTTTAATGTGACGTTAATCCCAAACAGGTGACTATGAAAAACGGGTGAAACAAACGGTTCCTATCCTAGTTGTCATCGAAATGTGGAATGAAACATGAATAGTTATGACAATTTGTTTATTTTTCACGAACTTTAGTGTTTTTCACAGTTTTAATAATGAAAATACGATGACTGTCTCAATAGTTTTGATTCACTGTCAATGTTAAAGAGTGCAAGAAACTATTGATATCTTTTTATTCCATGTAGAAGAATAACACTAACCATCTTGCCATGTGCAAAATTTGGGTTTGTGCTTTCCAGTTATAGGTATTATCCCTGTTGACAATTAAAATGTCAGAATTTTTATTTTGGGCTCTTTCTCTATTGCTACGAGTGGTACGACTTCTAAATCTTGTGAATCTCTCGGAAATAGATGGCTTCACTGTCAACGTCACATTATCCTAACAATTTAGAATATAGTTTTTGGTTTCCATTTGGTTCGAGATCAATTTTTACGACAAGAAATCTTTTTTGTCTATCTATTGCTCTGAAATATTGCAGCCATGGTGTCGAAATAAGTGAATTATGTATGGTCTACGAGAACACTTACTATGGTAACAGACAGTGACAAAACCAGTTAGACGATATTGTCGAGAGGAAAGATCAAACACTCTTAGTGGAAATAAATCAAAAACTAAAAACGTTGAAACTTTTGATGATGAAGGGTATTGCTATTTTAGTGCTCTCAAGACTTAAATATTCAACTTTTTGATTTGAAGAAAAAATTTTAAGAAGTGAATGTCATTTATTTTGACACTACTGTGTCAAAACCGATAGTCATTTAGTAGCAGACTGCACCAATAATAAATTGTTTTTGCTGAGTTTTTCCAAATTTTATAAGTCATCAATGATGAGTATGTCTCAGTTTTATTAATTAGAGATCATCAAATTCATAGACTACTTCTTTCAGATAATGTTTGGGTATTTAGAAATTTATAGGTGGCAAACTTTCATCTGAGATAACAATCTTTGAATAAGACCAATGCAGTGAGCCAACAGTTCGGATAAATTAAATGATCAAAACTCTACTTACTTGTAGGTAGGCATACATGACTCAAAAGAAATTCCGTCTGCGATCCGTTTACAACTGCCCAAGCGCCAAGAATAGTATCTACTGTTGGCGTAAACACATAAGCATGCTTGGTAGTTGGTACTTGAGTCATGTTAGTAACCCTGCCAGCTACTTTAAACGTACAGTTGATGGAATTGAACACTGTTGTTGTGTCTGGAAGGACAAAATGCCAACCAAAAGCACCGTCGGAAGATGTTGGGCAGGCACCAGTGTTAAATCCTGTACTTGTCGAGTTGATCTGAGACGTTTTCAGAAAAGCATTCTGGACTCCTAAAATGACAGTATTCTCCTAATTTATTCTTGTTCTAGTGAAAGCTAAGAAACTCTTGAATGAAAGTATCATCATCTGAATGCTTTGAATTTGCTTTTCTCATAAAAGTTCTTCAAAACTTAAAATGCAGAACAAACAATGAACTAGGTTTTCTCAAGAAAACTTAACGTGAGAAATAAAATAAAATTACAATCTCATTCCTATGTAAACATTTCAAATATTTAAAAAAAAATAGGATTCTAAACTCTGTTGAAGTGTATCTAGTTCTAGTGGTGTCTGTGAGTCAAAGTTTGTCAGCTATAGACATATCAGGAAGAATGCCGTCGGAAATCTCTTTATTCATGCACATTAGTTGATGTGTCAACTTCAATTTATGCCACATGCGCATGCCTTGTTATCAACGTCAACAAACTCTTCAGGTGTCTCCAAGAAACCAGAGATGAGATCGGCTGGCAGTTTTCCAAACCTAATCGAACCCTAAAAAATGTCTAACCGAACCGAACATAACCGACCGAATATTTAAAAATTTCAAACGTAGCCTAACCGAGTTTAGCGAAAGAAAAGTTTATTACGCTAATTAAAGTAGTAGTGCTTTATAAATGAACATTCTTTTATATAATAACATCAAATTGAATACGAACAACAACGAATAATGAACATTCATATAAAACAAAGAATGAAGAAGGTTATTCATTGAAGCATCACACTGTATTATAACTTGCATACTTCTTAAAATGAATAAAAAAAGTGTGAAATAATATTTGGGTTATGAGCAACATGTAATCGTTGTACAATCAGTTTCTTTGTTTCTTATTATATCTCACTACAAAAAATCCATTGAACTCAAAATGAAAAATTATATCGATTCATTTCAACTGAACCGAACGTAACCGACCGAATTTTTAAAAATTTCTCACCTGACCGGTCCATCTCTACAAGAAACAGCTGTTTCCTTTCATCTGCTCATATATTGCTGTAATCGAGCATATTGCGTACTGATCTTACTATTGCTTTCTGGTCGACTTAAAAGCTTAGATGGTTACTTTGCTTGAATAATGACGGATGTATGAGCAGAAACCAAGTATGAATCTACAATTAACATCCAAATTATGAAAAAGAACGAAAATTAGTATGAAAGTAAGCATTGAACCATATTCAACGGCAACAATGCAGATATGGGTACATGAGAACAGTTGTTCATCAAAGCAAATACTATTGTTTTTGATGTGAAATTCAGAATCTATCTGCATTCTTAACTAAATATGCGTATGTAGTACATGTTCAAAATGATATAATTAGTGCTATGCGGCAATAGAAGAGTTGAAACGTTGTATACGCTTTTTTGTAGGATGGATGCTAAAGACAACACTGAAAAAAATGGGCGTAGAATAATAAACCCTCAAAAAGGGTTTATGACCACGGCATAAACCCTTTTTAGGTTTATGGACGTAATCTACCCTCTCATAAACCCTTTTTTTTCATAAACCTTGGCAAGGGTTTGCTATACGTTGCACTTTCATAAACCCTTCGGGGTATATGAGCTGTAATATACCTTTAAAAAGCTGATAAAATTCATCAACCCTTCAGAAAAGCGTTTTTCACTCTACGAATTTTTCTATAGGGTAGATCAATGAACGCTTTTCTGAAGGGTTGATGAATTTTATCAACTTTTTAAAGGTATATTGCAGCTCATATACCCCGAAGGGTTTATGAAAGTGCAACGTATAACAAACCCTTGCCAAGGTTTATGAAAAAAAGGGGTTTATGAGAGGGTAGATTACGTCCATAAACATAAAAAGGGTTTATGCCGTGGTCATAAACCCTTTTTGAGGGTTTATTATTCTACGCCCATTTTTTTCAGTGAATTACGTATACAACAATAAAAATGAAACCCCATAGCTATTCCACCGACAATAGTAGACATGTGACAAAAAACTTTAAAATGCAAAACATAGAACGATTTACACTCAAAAAATTGGTAGTTCGGAAACTAAACTAAGTCTTTCGCATATATGAAAAGTTAATGAAAGCCTATTACAGCTATTCACTAAATATGAATCTTGACAGCTCATAAAAGATTTGTGGTATTACATGACCTATGAAAGCCTAGCATTCACCAAAAAATAGACATCTATGGAACGGGGAAACAATCCAGATCATTGTTGAAATGGCAAATATTGCTCTAATGTTTATTGTATATTTTGTGTTTGTGAAAAATCATAAATCATTATTCAGACATTTAGAAAAAAAACTAATCATAGTTTCAGATTTCTTGTGGTCTTCTCACATAGTGATCATCATTATCAATGGTAAGATTCTAAAAGTAACATGCTGAGATATCTGCCACGGTTTGAGACAATCGTCAAAAGGACTTATTTCCAAATTTTTCAAGTACTATGCCTCTATCAGTACAACACAGGAGAAGGGTGGTTAAGAAGTAAAATCGATTCCCTGCTAGAATTCGACTTTGTCTTTCCCACTTTATCAGTCTGAATATCAGATGTATATTTTTAGCAAAATTAGACCATTTGATACATTCTACATTGTATGCGACTTGATGTGCTTAGTCCGTTTTTCTGTATGTTATATGCTTTCAAAAACATTAGGATAATGCGTAGTTCATATGTTATTGCCCCACTCTTTCATTCTCATGGTTAGTCCATACATATATATATATATATACCAAATTCAAGCTCTTTTATTTCTCTATCAAATGACATCTAAATGCATGAATAAAAAGATAGTTCAATTGATTTCTTTCATATCGAAATTATATGATCGCTGTATATAAGTGTACATTGAAAATTCATACATTTCAATAATCATGTGAAGCTTTTTATTCTCTAAAACATGTGAATTCGGTCTGGATTGTTTACTAATCAATATATCTCAATCAGATCGATCGAATGATGATGAAATATCTAGGAAAAAACACTAGCGTGTAGGTTTAGTTTGCTAAATAATAAGAATAACATCATGTATGATATGATACATATGTATTTTCTAATGATGGTAGAAATGTTTTTATCATCAGAAACAGATAGATCATAGGGATAATCAATTTAAGTTTACGAAAATTTGTTCAATGGAAACAAAAACGGTTGATAATTGAAATTTATTTTAAATTTCAATCATTGTCGATTGAAAACTACGAAATTTAAATTGATTTTAAATTTAAGTTGAATTTAAATTGACTTAAATTAGATATGAATGAATTCAAACAAATTTGAATGAATTTAAATCGGATTCAAATGCATTAAACTGAGTTTAAAAGCGTTAAAATTGAATTTAAACTCATTTGAACCCATTTAAATTGGATTTAAATTAATTTAACTTAATTTAAATTTCATTTAAATGAATATAAATGGGATTTAAATTAAGTAAGAAAAAGTAAAATTAATTTAACTTAAGTTATTTTCATTTAAATTTATGTAAATTGAATGTAAATTTAAAATGAACTAATGGGAAAAAGCTACCCCTACTAAAGAAGAAAAGCATACTCACCCACGCTTACTATCAATCAAGGTCTCTTCCATTCATTAATGAAAAGCTCACTTCGGTATTATTGCACGTATGCGCTTTATTCGAAAATTTAGAAATTGGAAACAAGTGTCTGTTATTGAGGATGACAGTGCTTGAAAGGCTAAGGAAAGAAAAGGTTTCATTCATTTCTAGATTTTAAAACTATATAGCACTCGAATATCCATTTCGAATTGAAACTATAGCAGTATACAAAAGGTGTTAGCGCAATCCCTACAGGATTAAAATGTGAAACACGATGTACCTGTTGGTACTTGTCCCACGAATATGGTTTTCTTCAATATATATCTTGGGCTCATTTATTCATTATTTTGTACTTAATCCTATAGAACTGCAATAAGGAAATAATTGATATATTCTTATGCGGTTCTAATGATATATAATCGTGAATCGTGTGCCAAAATGTCTGTCATGGTCTGTGATGGTTATGAGTTTTCTCTATCACAATCTGTGATGGATCATTAATGATTCACTAACGAAATATTAACTAGAGATTAGTTGTTTATCGAATTCCTTAATGAGTTAACTCAGCATTGAATTAATTACGTAACTAGTTTATGATTTAATTAATTAGTTAATTAGTCAATTCTCTATCAGGGTCGGTAGGGAACGGGCGGGAGGCGCGACGGATGAATCCAAATTTCTACCCTATACACTTCAACTCTTCTTTCAGATCGTGTTTCACAATATGAGATTAGGCGACAAAGCATGCCAACATGTCATTCACAGTGCACGTGTAGCCGGCGTTACGTGAAATGGTGTAATACTCTCGGTATACATATTCTGAGGCTAGTCAGTTATAGTATTTACAACAGTTACTAGGGCATCTCATTACCTTAGTCTCAAGCTCGATGAATATCTATTTGATTTTTATGAGATCTTTCATGTTCTTAGAAAACGCATACATCATTCTTGGGTGCATGAAGGCACTGAGTACAAGAAATTGCAAGAACTGAGTGAAAAAAATACTTCTAAGATGTTTTTATGTAAACTTCGACTACTAATCAGTTTTATTTTACATCATCTAACATCGATAAAAATCCTGTTTTACTTACATAAGAGGACATCGATTCGTAAGCAGGAGAGTGACCAACTTGTAAAATACTGTGCAGTTAATTATTACTAGACCTGTGATGGCTCTCAGCTTAAAAAACCGATTATTTGTCGAGAACTGAGTTCATTGAAAAGTTTTCTTTTCATGCACCGGATCAAGTACACAGTTCCTTGTCGAGAATTCCATCAAGGAAACAGTTTTCTTTAAAGAACTGAACCTAGTAGCTAGTTCGTGGTTTAATAGTTATATACTTCAATTCTAGCATCATGCTTCAATTAGCTCTATTGTAATGCATTTGTGCAGTTCAACAGTTTAGGTCATAATGAAGCAATTATAAATCTAAGAGGGTGGTTAAAATGAGATGTCCATGAACACTAGTTCATTTAAAAACAACTACTATATATAGAAGTTCCTATCAAAGAACTATTAGAACAAATCGGTTCCTATCAAAAGAACTGCTGCAACAGTTCTCAAGATAGGCATAGATATGAAACTCTCGTAGATCTAGTTACTATCCTCTACTTTGAATGAGCTGATATCAGTTAAGAAAATGCTTCTTGAGGACATATTCTGATAACATCTACAATTCAAATATTAATCTGATTAATTCTCAAGTCCGAATCTCATAGGATCGATTGCTATTGTTTCAGATGAGCTGAGATTGTCATCTAACTATGAGAGAATTATGAACACTAGCCACTAGAGCCAGTTCATACAAAAAGAGGTTGATGATTGAAACCATCAGCTTTAACTCGCATGCAATACCATACATCATGTCTCAATGCTTGCACAGAATACCATAGATTTCATTCAATCCATCCATCCACTTACCTGCTTCAGTCGTGCCAAGAAATGCTGGTAAGATGAAAACCAATAATGGAAACCATGAAGATGGCGAACGCTTGACCAATATCATTGTCGAATCAAAATTTTCAATTGGAGTCAATTGAAATGGTTTGAAAAATGCTTGAGAATATCGGAATTTCGATGGTTTATATACAGCTAGATAATTGTGATGAGGATGAGGCACAGATTGCATTAAAATTAGAAACCAATCGCATGATAACAAATAACCTTGAAATAAGGCGTAATTTGTCTAACAGATGTCACATCCATTCATTGAATGAATAGCTAATTGTTTTGAAACTCAACGACGCATTTTCTATTAATAAAGAAATAGATCATGTACCATAAAAAACGACCCCTAACTATATATTTATTGAGTACTATCAAATAATTCAAGGATATAGGTCATTTTCTCTTCTTCGCAGCTCTATTTATTTCACCTACACACATATGCATGTTCAATATTCACATGATTATTGCGTTACACTGATACCAATTGATGATCTTGTGTTCAATCAAAACGATCCCAGGAGATTCAATCCGACCTGTAGATTCGATCGAAAACGATCGGATCCGCCTCGGATTTCATCGGAATCCGACATCTTTCATAAAAAACCGATCGGATCCGACTAGGTTTTTGTCGGATTCCCATCAGCCGGATTCCGGTCCGGATTTCATCGGAATTCTACGGAACACGATGAAATCCGGGTCGGATCAGGTCGGATTTTATCACGTTCCGTCGAATTCCGATAAAATCCGGGCCGGAATCCGGCTGATGGGAATCCGACAAATATAGGACCGGATCCGACCGAAATTATTCCGAACTAGCGAGATCCGACTGGGGTCGTTTGACCTGGGATGATGAGGAAAGCTAAGCATCACCATTTAAATCAAAATCGTAAAAGGTGAAACACAAATTGAACCTTACAATTTTAGATGAATTTTTTATAAACATCATTGAACCACACAAATAATACTCCAATTATATCGTCAATGGTGAAAATAGTCTTCACAACGAATTCAGTTTAGCAATAATGCTTGTAAAAAGATGCTAAAAGTTTTATCTTAAGATCAGACAAATTATTTAATCTTTTTTGTATTACTAACGAATTGATAACTTGTAGCTTTAAAATGGCTAATAATAGACTAAACAGATGCCACATCCATTTATTCAATGAATTATTGATGCTTTCAAATCCAACAACGCATTTGCTATTAATAAAGAAATAGATCATATACCATAAAAAAACGACCCCTAACTATATATTTATTGAGTACTATCAAATATTTCAAGAATATAGGTCATTCTCTCTTCTCCGCCTCTCTATTTTTTCCATCTACGCCCACATACATGTCCAATAGTGACATCATTATTGCCTTACATTGATTCCAATTGATGATCTCGCATTGAATCAAAACGACTACAAGAAAACTAAGCATCATTATTCAAATCAGAATCCTAAAAGGTAACAACTCATCGAACTATACAATATCAAATAAGTTTTTTTCATAAACATCATCACTCCCTACTCAAATAATGGTCAAAATACATCATCAATATTTAACACTTTTATATCTGTTTATAGCTTAGCAATAGTGCTCGCAAAAGAGATCAATAGTTTTATCTGAGGATTAGATCAATTATTCGACATTTTTTGCGTTGCTAATAGATTGATAACTTGTAGCCTTAAAATCACCGATAACAGATCGAATTGATGTCACATGTATGTATTGAATGAATCCTTGATGCTTTCGAAATCTAACAACACATTTTCTATGAATGCAGAAATAGAACATATACCATAAAAAATAGCACAAGACTATGTATATATTGAATACTACCAAAGAATTCAAGAATATAAATCATTCTCTGTTCTTGATTTTGCCATGCATTTCACGTACTCGTATGTTTATGCATCATCTGATAATCATTTATGTCCTGCTTTCAAAGCATTTGACTTGCTAATATCAAATAAAAAAGTACCGATGAATGAAAACTGAGTAGCATCAATCAACTCCGAATTATGAAAATGCGATAAACAATTGAACATCAGAAAGTAAAACGATATAAATCAAAGTAAGTAAACTACTCAAAATGTTACAAAAACTGCGTTGTCAAAATTCAAAAGAGCTTGGACAAGTGTATGCATCTTAACAAGAGTATTTTAACAAATGCTAACAATTTTGTGTCACAATTCAATAAATTATTTAACGGTTTGGTATTAGTGATAACGTGATGCCTGGTAGCCATAAAAGAGATGATAATGCTAGAAGGGGAAAATATCACAAATACAAATTAAATAAACATTTATCGATTCAAAATGTAGTAACGGATTTTCTATTAATGAACAATGAGAACAGTGAACATGTCGCATACCTTTTAAGTATATATTTTCTGAATGCTGAAAAACTTGAAGAATATGAGTAGTTTTCTCTTCTTTATTTTTCTATAAGTTTCACGTATGCATATGTGCATGTGTGTCTTTGGAAGAATCAATGCCATTCTCTCTACGAAATTGACTTGGTTATTGAAAATTAACAAGAAATATGAATAAAATCAGAATCAGAAAAATACGGTAAAGTGTGAAAGTTCAGAAAGCTTAACACATTGTTTTAGCAATCATTGAGATTCTCAAAATAACCCATTAAGTGCATCATGAACAAGTAAAGTACATTTAAGTAGGTGCATCGACTAGGAGTGAACAATTTAAATTTACAAAAATTGATTAAATCGAAAAACAAATTCTGTACAATTTAAATTCCATTTATATTAACTTTAATCTGGATGTAAATGAATTGTAATCAGATTTAAATGAATGTAAATAAAGTTAAAATGCATTTAAACTGTGTTTAAATGCATTAGAATTAGATTTAAACCCATTCGAATCCATTGAAATCTATTGAAATTTGATTTAAATCGATATAAATAAATTGATATTAATCTATATTGGGTTGAATACTAATAAAAATAGATTTGAATCCAATTCACATGCAGTCGAATGAATTTAAACCCGATTCTGATGCATTTACATCCAATTTAAATAGTTTCAAACATGTTTCTGATGCGTTTAAATATTCGAGAATGCATGAAAATTAGATTTAAATCCATTTAAATAGATACAAATTGCATTCAAATCTATTTTTATTAGGTTTCAATCCGATGTAAATCAATTTAAATCCATTCATATCAACTTGAATTGGATTTAAATTAATATAAATTCGATATAAATTAATTCAAATTTGAAAATAACTTAACAGGATAATGTCACCACTAGTATCGACTTAGTAACAGAGATAATAAAATGGGGACACTTTTTTTGAAAGGTAGTTGAACAAGAATATTAAGAGATACCGATTAATTATTCAACTGTTGCCGTATATTCACCCGCTTCAGCTGTTACCCTACCCCATCAACAAAAATCTTAGAAATCAATTCTCAGAGACGTGAAGAATATCATCTAGGAATCATCGCATACGGTGACATAGAGGAGATCTTTCGTATTAGGACGAAGTTTTATATGCTTTTGATTTATCTCTTGATATCTCCATGAAACAACGAGTAAATGAATGCAAGTTTCATGACTCAATAAGAATATATTTTGTCTATCTATTGTTCAAACGATTTTCTAAAAACTTTGAGAAATAATCGACTTATGGGAAGTTGAGTGAAGTTGATCGATCATATTCTATATAAGTGATATGTGTCCAATAAGAATGCCAATGTAATAGTTGCATCCAATTAGTAGTCATCAGTCTAAATGCATAGAAGAATATTCTTCTATGCATTTAGACTGATGACTACTAATTGGATGCAACTATTACATTGGCATTCTTATTGGACACATATCACTTATATAGAATATGATCGATCAACTTCACTCAACTTCCCATAAGTCGATTATTTCTCAAAGTTTTTAGAAAATCGTTTGAACAATAGATAGACAAAATATATTCTTATTGAGTCATGAAACTTGCATTCATTTACTCGTTGTTTCATGGAGATATCAAGGGATAAATCAACAAGTAACGTTCATCGACACCAATGGTCGATTTACTGGACCCTAGACTGATAGAAGCATGACGAACAAACGTTCGTATTTTTGCGGTCATTTGTGCCATGAAAATGGTGAATTGTGCCAAAAAATGGTCATTTGTGCCATGGAAATGGTTGTTAGTGCCATAAAAATAGTCACTTGTGCCATAGAGATGGTCATTTGTAGCAAAAAAATGGTCATTTATGCCATAAAAATGGTCATTAGTGACATAGAAATGGCCATTTGTGCCATAAAAATGGTCATTTGTGGCACAGAAAAGGTCCTTTGGCTCATAGCAATGGTCATTTGTCCCATATAAATGGTCATTTGAGCCATAAAAGTGGTCATTAGTGCCATAGAAATGGTCATTTGTGCCGTGGAAATTGTCACTTATACCATAAAATGGTCAGTTCTGTCATGGAATTGGTCATTTGTACCAAGCGCTTGTTACAGGCAGACAGACACAGGTAAATTACGATTTCTGGACCGGAGCCTTTCAGTCTAGGGAAAAGCATATAAAACTTCGTTTTAATTAGGAAGATTAAGGGCCGATCGCAGACCGTGATATACATGACAAGGATAAAAACACTGATCACAACAATTACCTTGTTAGCACTTCTATACACTGACAGACTGTCACATAAATAATCTCAAGGTCGAAATCAATCGCAATGGTATGGCGCTCGTTTTCGTTAACTTTTGCTCTCAAGCAATAACATGAAATAGAAATAATTAACCTAAGACATATTTTGATTCATCTCTAATTTTACAATATTGCTGACTCAGTCATGCTTCGTATTTCATTCGTACATGGATTCTATTAATAGGATTTTTTATGAATTACAAAAAAATAACATTTGTAACACTTTGGATTCAGTAGTCGTGTGATATCGAGTTGTCATCAAATAAATAATAATCAAACAACAAACAATTGTCATAAATATTTATCAAATTAATAGTTAATCGATTCAAAATGCAACAACACATTTTCTATTAACAAAGAAAACAGAAGAGAACATATTATAGAGCTCCTGGCAACAAACTTTTCGGATACTTGAAAACATTTGAAGAGTATGCGTAAATATCTCTTTCTTGTCTTTCCGTATATTTTATGTGACGATATATGCAAGTATATCCAAAGAATGATTTATGTCGTTCTTTATAATAAATTGAGTTGCTAATGTCAAATAAAATACTGACAAATAAAACTGAATACCAGCAATAAAATCGTAAAAGTAAAAAATGAACAAATAATAGAACATCACAAAGCCGAATGAATATTTACAACAATCATTGGACTACTCGAAATAATCTGAAAATTACCTCATCAATTTTTAAAACAGTTTGAACAGCAACTCCGATTTAGCAATAGTATTAACAAAATGATAACACTTTAGTACATATATCGCATGAGTTATTTTTAACTTTGCTATTAGTAATAGCTTGATAAATTATAGTCATCAAATGCAAGATAATAGGCCAAACATATGTTACATCTATGCATTGAATGAATAGTTAATGGTTTCAAAATCGAACGATGCATTTTCTATTAATAAATAAATAGGTAGGGTAACATGTTGTGCAAGTCCAAGGTCGATATTTTTTGTGCCCTAAAAAGAAATTTGAGATTCTCGATCATTCTCTCTTTTCTCTCGCTTCCTATATTCCAGGCAACCATATGTGCATAGATGTTATTGAAATCCTCTATGCCATCTCTGTAACCGATTGACATGTTGGTATTAAATGAAGACGCTGTTGAATAGAATTAAACTTGATCAGTTAAATTAAAATCGTAAAAGATGACAATCAATGGACTATCACAAAGTAAAATCAAACTTTACAATAATAATTGCACTCCTTCCTACAATTCATAAAGTAGATCATCAACATCAGATAGAACTCTAACTAGAAATGTTCGCACAGCATCAATGTTAGAGGAATACAAACATTTTTTTGTTTATTAAGAATAAAAACATGATTCGATAATTTAGCATAAGTATTAAGTCAGCATTAGCGTAATGTGAATATTTATTATCGTCACCTAGGTTTTTTTTTCTATTAGCGGCTATCTACTTGAAATGCCCTGGTACTAAATTATTTTGAAAAATCTTGGGTCAGTATGCAACTTTAATAAATGCACTTTTATAAATATTTAGAAAACAGACATATGTTTATTATAGATCGATAATTTAACAAGAAAAAAACATTATAAACGAATCACATCTATTGAAAGCATTGAATACTACTTAGTTAACCTTCACATAAAAGGTGTTGAAGTAACTATATTTTATACAATAAAAGAGACATAAAGCTTGATTTTCTATGATTGTAACCACAATTATTGAAATACCCAAGGGAAAATTAAAGTTCAGACACTATAAGTCAGAGGTTGCAAAAGATTTTAAAGCGATAAAAAAGTCATAAAACATGAGAAGGATTTATTGATCTTATATATTTAAACTAAGTCATATCTCATTTTAATAGAAATCTAGTCAAATATAACAAATAATAGACTTAGCAATTGTATTCAATTAAAATATAGATTGTCATAGAAAAATCTCATGAACGATAGAATAAGGATCTTTGAGAGTGTGTTTTATGATTATTATATATTATCGATGTTTATTTCTCTTCGAATTCAACGTGATTTAACTATGATATTTAAAGAATATATGTATTACACTGTTAAGTTTTCTTCAGTTATATTTCAACTCTGAAACTGAAGTAGTTTTAAGCTCAAGTATTCAGTTTAATAGAATAATAAATGTCTATTCTAAGTACTAAGAAGTTCGAAAATAGAAAATGTTATCTTGATTGTTGATAATAATTCTTTCGAACATCATTTATTCTTCGATGCCGACACGCAAGGAATCATTGCTACATACATTACAATATGAAGAAATGGAAATGAATATGTTGCTTAGTAAAAATAAATAGATATGTGCTTTACTTTCGTAATGCAAACGAAAATCATAGGTTAATTTTAAATAGAAGAAAGTCGATTTGTAGTTTTGCACTCAATTATAAAACGAATTGTGCTTAAGTTTAATGTTGTCGAAAGTTTCATTTTGTCTAACAGATAGGTTTGAAATCTATAGGGGGTAAAATGTCTTTAATTTTATATAAATTACTCATACAGTAAAACATCTTAGTGAATAGTTTTTCTTTATGAAAATCTCTTGATTCTGAATATGAGCATATTTTCTTGGTTCCATCTCAAATGTATTCATCTTGTCAATGTGAACATATATGAAGTGCAGCACTTAGATAAATTATTCCATTGAAGCTATGGAATCAATTATTAGATAACTAAATGGCTCTATGATTTAATTCGATAAAAAGAAAAA
>CAJNOP010001851.1:0-23146 GCA_905250075.1 Rotaria sp. Silwood1 | reverse complement strand
ACCTTCTAAAAACCTGAAAGAAAGGATATTTTGATCTGAAATTCCGCTCGTTGCTGAAAATTTCAAGTCAAAATTCCTTTGTTTCGATTTTTTCTTGAGATGGAATATTCCATTCCTTAACACTATGTTTAACAATATCACTTCAAAAAAAAACCAAAGCTGTACATCGCTTCTATGAATAAAAACAAAAAAAAAAACTTCAGAAAAGAAAAGTATTGTAGAAGGAACGTTGAATTCTTAAGGAAGGGTTAACTTCCTCTACTATTTTTATCATATAAATGATATAAACATATTCTATTTCATTTTCTATTTTAAAAAAGTAAATATTTCTTTTAGTTCCTATATTTCAACGTGTAAAACGAAATTATTTTCTCTATATATTAAATTCATCAACATTATTACATACACGTAGTATAATCGATTATCGTGGTCCATTTTTTTCACCATTTATATTTACAAATGAATTTTCACTTCTATTTAATATTTATCCATCATTATCAAATTGTTGTTCAACATTAGCTATTTTAAAAAATATTGAACCATCATCAAATATACGTCTTATTGAAGTTTATTCATTACCATATACATGTACAACATTAAAAGCAATAACACGACGAAATATTTTACGTTATGTTGATAGAAAACAACTTAAACAATTACGTTTACCAGACAATTTAAAAGCTTATTTAGCTTATAAACCACAATTTGTTTAAACATACATATATAAATAATAATTTTATTTTTTGTCAATATCAGTTGTATAAAAAACCAAAAAACATGTCACTTTCTTTTTTGTTTGCAATATTTTCTTTTATCTCTTCTTGTAGTTATTTTTCCTTTGTTTCTTTTTTTTTCCTTGTCGTCAATGATGTGCGAATGCTTTTCTTTTTCTTGCATGAATCATTAAATAAATCAAATAAAATCTATTGTAAAGAGAATAATTTTTCTATATATATATATAATGAGAGATTAAAGAGAAACAATGTTTGTAGAATAATGTCAGTATCAACAGCACTTGAAGATTATCATAAACAGTTAATACAATATTTTCTACATGATGGTGCTTATAATGAAAAAGAAATGATTGATCTTGTAAATGCTTTACGTAATCGATATGAATTAAAAATAAAAATAAAAGATGAAATTCGTATATTAACAAATAATTTTTTACCATTAATTAATAAACATATTAATCAATATGGTATTGAAATAAAACAAGTTACAAGTGAAGAACATGAAAATGATATTTATTTTGTATGTATACAAAATTTTAAACCACAATTTGTTAAAATGGATTGTTCATATACGGAAAAAGAAGCAGCAGTTTTTGAAAAATTATTGGAATTAATTATAACTAGTGATGAAAAGTTAGTTGAAAGTTTTCTTTTTTGTTTCATGTGAAAACAAATAGATGTTTAATATTATTTAAAAATTCAATCATATCTTGAATATATTTCAAAGATTATATCAAGAACTTTTTTTCTAGACATTATTAAATTTAGCTTCTTCCTTTTGAAGAAAGTTTATTTTGATTAGAATTATTGAAATTAAAATAATCGTTTGAGATGTATGTTTGATTTTCAGAAAAAAATATATTGAAAATATTATGATTCAGTGACTTATTATTGAAGAGATTGAAATTTGAAATTATACTTTCAGATCTTTCTCATAGATTAAAAAAAAAAAAAAAACACAATCTGTAATTTTATCTACTTATTTTTTTTGTTTTTTACATAGTCTAATTGATTAATCTTTTAAAATTTATCCTAGATGTGTAGCACCTCGTGAAGTATTCGAAGCAATTCTTTCGAATGATTTAAAAATGACACAAAAAGAATTTAGTGAAACAATGACACGTTTTCATCGTGATAAATGGATTGAAAGTGGTCCACATAATACTGTTATACTTCATGCTCGAACTATATTAGAAATGCAATCATTTATTATGGATACATATAGAGATTTTATTTACAATTGTCAAATATGTACACGTCTTTTAATTCGAGGATTAAATTGCTCAAATAGGTAAGTTACAGAGAGATATTTTGATTTGATCGTTGAGCTCTCAGCACCAACATGATGATGATTGGTATCACAGTTTCCTTTAGCATAAGATTCTTTTCGGAGATTTGTAGGCAAAAGATATTCAATTACAGATAATGTTTGATTCTCGTTGTGTGTAAACAATCAAGCAGAGCTGGAATCGGACAGGATTTTTCTGTCTGGTCGGACGAATTTTACAGCCAAACTGGTAAAAATAACCGACTATAAAAGTATCTGTTCACATAAAATGTTAGCGAAGGAGAAATTGAATATTTACATGCAGAAATCCGAACTAGGGGTGATCAATTTACATTTACGAAACTAATCCGAACTAGAAATAAAAATTGAAACTAGAACTCTTCCTTCATATTTTATAGCAGGATGCATCGACTTGCCGAGTCCAACATCGATATAAATTAGCTATTCAGATCAAATCTGTTTTTCATCTTAATAATAAATCTAACACAAAAACGTAAATATTTAGTTTTCTTGATTTCGGCAGCTGCCTAAATAGAACAAGAGAATAAATTATTTGATCAAGATTAAATTGAGTGATATACGAGAAAGAAATCGATAGAAATATAAAGAGAACAATCAATCATTTATAGTCAAGTTGAAGACAAGATATCTATTGAGTTTTTCGCAAATACATTCTTCTGACTTGAAAATATCATAAAAAAAAGCCGTTTTCAGTAGAGAAAATTCTTGGATACAAGCAACAATTTTGTAATGATGAACTGGCAAAAATCCGACCCGGTTCCACCTCTGCAATCAAGACAAGCGCTTAGTTTATTATGTGCATACAAATTTTCATATCTGATAGGCCAGGAGACTTTTATTCATTATTGTAAATTAAAATTTTAGTTCATGTGATATTCATATGCATCGTTCATGTGCTGTTCGATATTTTCTTCGATTATCAAATTCTACTAGTAATTCAACAACAAGAAAAACAGCTTATCCATGTCCAGTATGTAAACAAGAATGGAATAAAAATGATGTTGCTAATATATTAAAAGCAAATAATATTAATGAACAAAATAATATGGAACAATCAAATGAAACAGTTCATAAAAAACAACGAACATCAAAAACAAATGATCATCATAATAATACAAATAATCGATCGATTCGTTCAACACATCGTCAACTTATGAATGAAAGTGATGATGATGATGATGATTAATAATAATACTAAATAGACTAATCATATTCTTGTTTAATATCAGGCATATAAATGTAGATTATTATTATTACTATTGTCGTTTTCCTTATAAATATTAAACATTGAAATTTTCGTTTTTCTTCTTCATTATAAATCTATCTTTATCTTATTCATTTAGAAATAATTATGACAAAACGTATATCATTTGTACGAGGTTTTCGTGTACCAAAAGAAAAAGATATTAATGAAGCACTTGGTAATGATGCTTCATTTTCGAATGAATTTAAAAGATCATTTAATTCATTACCACATCCAACAAGTGATTTAGATTGGTTAGCAAATTATAAAGAAAAAGGTCAAACATATAAACGATTTCTAAATCAATGTCCATTTGTTAATAATAATTCTTCATCACAGAAATATATTTATTTAACATTACTTGATAATGATAATCGTTTATCATTATTAAATATTGATCGTTTAATTGATTATACACAAAAATTTTTTCAAATGGAAATTAAACTTCTTCCTTTATTTACAAATTTTAATTGGAATGAGAAAAAAAAAACATGGATATGTAAATTTTGTTTTTTTTTGATCATTTTTATTATTTAAAAATATTGTATTAATTTTTTTTTATCAGGTACAATGAAAAGTAAAAATGATTCAATAAAAGATATAACACTTCGTACACGTTATAATTCAACAAGTGAACATTCACAAATATGTGTACATAATATACTTAATTTATTAAAAACTTCACTTCCTAATGATGCTCGTTGTCTTGTTGCAATTACATTGCATGATTTATATTCAGATGAATCTGATTTATTTATTGCTGGTTTATGTTATGGAAATCGTAGTGTAGCAATATTTTCTTTTTTTCGTTATGATCCTCGTTTAGAATTTAGTGAAGAATTTTGGTATGATTGGAAAATAAAAAAAATTAAAACAAAATTGATGTCAACAATTATATTACTTCGATCATGTCGTCTTCTTACACATGAAATAGGACATCTACTTGGTATTGATCATTGTATTTATTATGCATGTTTAATGAATGGAAGTGGACATTTAGAAGAAGATTTTTCTCAACCATTATTTTTATGTCCAATTGATTTGAGAAAATTATTACAATTAACAAATTTTGATTTTATTGAACGATATGAACAATTATTAGATTTTTGTATAGAAAATCAATTCAAAGATGAAATTAATATATTAAAAAAACGTATAGAAATATTGAAAAATGATAAAACAATGATACAAACAAAAAAAAATAAAGACTTTGATTATGAATTACAACAAAAATCTAAACGTTTGAAGAAAAAGTGATACAAAAAAAAACAAAACAATATTTTAACAAAATATATATTTTTGAGAATAAAATATTTAATTTTCTAGATAGCAATATTATTTAGATAAATCAATGTTATTTCGAATCGTTCAAAATTCTTTCATTTCAATTATTCGTCGATCAAGTAATTTTGTTCGAATATTTGAAGTTGGTCCTCGTGATGGTTTACAAAATGAAAAAACTCAAGTATCAACATCAACTAAAATTGAATTCATTAATCGTTTAAGTCAAACAGGTCTTAAATATATTGAAGTAACTAGTTTTGTTTCTCCAAAATGGATACCACAAATGAATGATCATGTTGAAGTACTTGCTGGTATTGATCGATTACCTGATATTTGTTATTCAGTTTTAACACCAAATATTCAAGGTTTAAACAAAGTTCTTTCATTGGGAAAAAAAGCTGCTAATGAAGTTGCAATATTTTCTGCTGCATCAGAAATATTTTCAAAGAAAAATATTAATTGTTCAATTGAAGAATCATTTCAACGTTTTAATCAAGTTGTAAAAATTGCACATGAACAGAATTTACCTGTACGTGGTTCAATATCATGTACTGTTGGTTGTCCTTATGAAGGAAAAATTAAACCATCACAAGTTGTACCTCTTGTTGAAAAACTACTTGATATGGGTTGTGTAAGTTTTCACTTGATTATTAAGAAAAACAAAAAAAAAGTCATTAAAGAAGATGTGATCTACTTCCTAATAGTATGAAGTTGCACTTGCTGATACAATTGGTGTTGGTACACCGAAATCTATTCATGAATTGCTTAAAGCAATTTATGCAAATGGTATTTCATCGAATAAATTAGCTATTCATTGTCATGATACATATGGACAAGCTATTGCTAATATTGCACAAGCATTAGAAATGGGTATACGTTGTATTGATTCAAGTGTTGCTGGTCTTGGTGGATGTCCATATGCTAAAGGTGCAACAGGAAATGTAGCAACTGAAGATGTTCTTTATTTATTACATGGACTTGGTTATGAGACAGGTATTGATCTTAATCGATTGATTGATGTAAGTCAATTTATAACGAATATATTAAAACGTGATAATATGTCGAAAGTAACATGTGCTGTTCTGTCTAAAAGACAAAATTGAATTTTCTTTTATTTTTTTTTTTTTTACATGGAAAATAGGTTACAATATTTCGTTTTTTATTATTTTTACATTTGATATTCTAGATAGAGAAAAATGACATCAAAAATAGTTGAGTTTCCTTTACTTAATCCATGGCAACATTTTACGATTTATGGTACACATAATGTAAGTGTCGAATAGTTTGAATAAATAAATATGTCTATAAGTATTCTTTCAATAGCGTTATATTGTTGTGGCAATGAATAAAAATCGATCGAAATGTCGTATTCTTAAAATTGATCGTATGGATCAAAAAGAATTAACTATAACTGAAGATCAAGTAGGTTAATTTTCAATTCTAATAAAAAACAATCTTTTTTTTTTTATTTATAATTATTTATTCTAGCATGAATATTCACATGTTGAACTTCGTCAACTTCTTGGTACTATTGAAGTCAGTAATAGTCGAGTAGGTGGTTTTAGTAAAACAATTCATTGTTATGGAATTATTGGTTAACTAAACATAATTATATAAAAATTAAAAAATGAATGACATTTTTTTTGTTTTGTTATAAATTAGGTTTTATTAAATTTCTTGAAGGTTATTATATGATTGTAATAACACGACGAAGTCAAGTAGCACGTATAGGTTATCATAGAATATATAAAATTGAAGAAACAGCAATGTTAACTATAACAAATGAAGATATTAAAAAAATTCATCCAGATGAAAGCAAGTAAGAATAATTATAATTCATATATGAATTATTATTCTATAATAAATTGTTTGTTTTTATGTAGATATCTTCGTGCATTACAAAATCTTGATTTAACAAATGGATTTTATTTTAGTTATACATATGATTTAACACATACATTACAATATAATTTTATTGAACAAAATCGAGAAAAAAATAATTTCAATAATGAAAATTTATGTTGGGGTACACGTTATCAACCAACATGGAAATATGTTTGGAATGAATATTTAGTTGAACCAATACGATCACAAGTTCATCCAAGATGGTTACTTTTTATTATAAATGGTATTTGAAATAAAATATCTTTTTTTCAATTGATTATTTAATTTTTTTTAAATTTAGGTGTTATACTTCAATATAATTTAAATGTATTTTGTCGTTCAATTTATTTAACATTAATTTGTCGACGATCACAAAGATTTTCTGGAACAAGATTTCTTAAACGTGGTGGAAATTCAAAAGTAAATAAATTAGTTTTGAAATTTATAACAATATATATATATATAATAGGGTTATGTAGCAAATGAAGTTGAAACTGAACAAATTCTTCATGATGCTTCACTTTCTTCACTTGGTAAAAGTCATTTTACTTCTTATGTACAATTACGTGGTAGTGTACCAGCATTTTGGAGTCAAGATCCAAAACAAGTACCTAAACCACCTATTGTTAGTAAGTAAATTTAAGAAATTTTTTTTATTAAATATTAATTTTATTTTATAGTTGATCTCAATGATCCAACATATGTTGTAGCATCACAACATTTTCGACAATTATTTTATCGATATGGTTCTCCAAGTTAGTTAAATATTTTTGTATTTTATTTTATTTTATTTTTTTCATATGTTTAGTTCTTATTCTCAATCTTGTTAAAGTAATTAAAATCAATATTTAACTTTTCTGTTTTTTTGATTAAATATAATTCATAGAAACGTGAAAAGAAAAAACAAGAATATATTTTATCTGAAGAATTTTGTAATGCACTTGATTATATAAAACAATTTATACCGGATGATAATGGTATACAATATTTAGCATTTGATATGGCTCGTGTTAATCGTTCGTATGTTAATAAAAAAAAACTTTATCATAAATTGAGTTCTTATTTTATTTTCTCTTTGAAAAGAAAACATCGACGTGTTATGCCTAAATTAGATGAAATAGCTCGTCGATATTTACAACAAACTGGATTTTTTCAAAATTTTCCATTATTAGTCAATGATAAACAATATTTTTATGACAAGTAAATTACTTTTATATGACAACATACAAGATTTTAGTTTTATTTTTATAGAGAAAATGCAATTAAATTAACACCATATCAAACATTTTTCGTACAAACAGGTGTTGTACGAGTCAATTGTGTTGATTGTCTTGATAGAACAAATACAGCTATGTATGCTATAGCAAAATGTGCTCTTGGTTATCAAGTAAAAAAACATATTGAAAAGAATTTTTTGATTTTAACATTTATAATTTAGTTATTTGCTATGGGTCTTACAGATTCACCACATTTACAAGAAGATTCTGCAGCTGAATTGTGTGTTAATATTATCTATTTTAAATCAATTATTAATTAATATATGATATTTTTAGAGTAATCAAACAATTATTTGAACATTCCGGTGATATTTTAGCACAACAATATGCTGGTAGTCAATTAGTTCATCGAATTGATACATATAAAAAATTAACACCAGCTTGGTCAACACAATCTCGAGATATTGTACAAACACTTTCACGTTATTATTCAAATACATTTTCAGGTACTATTATATATATTTATGAAAAAAAAAGAAGATTTGTACCGTTTGAAATTGATTGCGAATGTTGACATCTAACATGTTTTCATTTGTATATATTCATACTTTCTCATGTAATTATATCATTCAACTTATTTATTTCATATTCTTAAATTAGATGCCGAAAAACAACATGCAATGAATTTATTTTTGGGTATTTTTCAACCAAAAATTGGTCGACCACATTTTTGGGAATTAGCAAGTGATTATCATTTACATGATCCACGAATAATACCTGGTTATGTTGCACCACAGTAAATCAATAAGAAGATCGATTATTTGTTTTTTTTTTATCGTTTAGTTTATTATTTTTAGTTGTACAAATATTCTTGGTGATGATATATGGTTTTCATTACCACTTGCAGCTGAACAAGGTTTCAATTGATTTAATTTATAATAAAAAAAAAAATAAGGAAGTTTTTTGTTTAGTTTTGAAATCAAAGAAAGATTGTCTTGATATTGTTTCTGTTAAAAATGATGATCCACTTGTTGATGGTTTTAATGAATATTATCGTCCAGATGAATTAACAATATTTGAAGAAAAATTTGAATGGAATATGGATTCAACTAATAAGTAATAATAGATGATATTATTTATTCAATAGATTATTAATATGATCTTTTCTTTTCTAGAGATTTAGCATATAATTATACAAATATTCGTGAATTTACACCATTTTCTGTTCGAGATAATAAACAACGAAAAAGTATAGTTGGTCTCAGGTAAATTTTTATTACAGTTAAATAAACAATTTCAAGAGATTTTGTAATGTCTATATAATCGATCCTTCATTCAGCGCAATCACTGATGAGTTTCATATAATGTCTCATTTTAACTATTTTGAAACAAATTTTAAAACTACATGAACAATGAATATAACAAGGCTTTAAGGATAGAAGTAAATAAAAAAAACTTGAACCTTCTTCATCATAAACTATTGTTGTTAAAGCCTCTATCCTTATACAAAATTTCAAATAGAAATTCTAAAATTAATTTCTCTAACGAAGGTTACGCCATTATTTTAAAAACTCGGAAAAATATAATAACTCAGCAGCAATCAACTGAGTATCAGAATTCTTTTCAGAATACTCAAACTTTACCTAAAAAACACACGCTCTACAATGATAGGTCACATTTCTCATTCAAGGATTTCTCTAAACATATCTTTATAAATTATTATTGTTATTTAAAACAAAAAATAAAATAAAAGAATATTATATATTTAGTCTTACTGCTGATGTTCAACAACGTGCACTTCTCCCACAATCAACATCTTTATCTAATCAATCTCAAAATTTAAATCAAGATCAATCATCAGATGAAGATATATTTGATGATACAGATACTGATGAAGAAACGTCGAAAAAACAATTATTATTAACAAATAAAAAATCTTTTAAATCAAAAACAACTAGTAAATTAATTACTGATGATTCAAATAATAGTAGTGCTATACAAGTAAAACGTCTTTTAAATATTATATTTCCAACAACAAATGATATATATGGTTTTCATTTGGATGAACCATCAACTGAATCATTACATTGTTATGAACAATATGCAAAAATAGCACGTGATGCATGTTCATTACCAACAACACCAACACCAACAAATAATCAACATACTTATGAAATATCTCTATCAACAAATCGATCAATGTCATCAAGTTCAAGTTTTGAAATGTAAAATTCTATTTCTCTCTAAACAATTAAAAGGACATTAGTGGATAAGATCGTAAATCTGCCATTGACTAGATTTCATTTTTAATTAGATAAAAAGATGAAGTATGAAACTCTGCAATTTTTATTTTTTATTTTTTAGAAGACTAATCAGAGAAAATATTCAATTGTCGAACGCTGTTCGACTTCACATTATCGATACTAGTAGATCTCGATGATATTAAGAAAAATTTAAAACAAATCATGTCTATATCTAAAACCACAGGGGTATTCTATAGGAGGATACAGTAATCAAGTCTACTTGGACATTGAATTCAATAGTAGTCCTTAGGTGCGAATTGTTTTGTCAAACGGAGTCAACGGTTAAATATGATCCCTTATAAGTCGACTTAAGGATAGATCACTTTTGAATGTTTCGATTAATAACTATAGTAGTGATTAAACTTCTCTCTTAGGTGATGTAAGGTTCATTAGGTACAATAGATACTTTCGTAGGATACTCTTATAGTCGAATAATGAATTGAATACTAAAAATTTGTTCTATTCTAAGGCTCATTTTGATCAAAATGTTGTAAGAAAGTGGCCATTTTGGAAACATCTTAAAAGCTAATATCGACCATTGGCAGACAAAATTTCATCTCATTTCAATTTTAAAGAAATGCAAACTGTGAGGAACCACATCGTTTTTTTTATACTAATGTCGAATACAAAATTTTCGTATTGACTGTAGAATGTCCTTAAAAGGGTGCCTTTCTTACAATATTTCGATTAAAATATATACTAGGATAAATTGACTCTACATAGCATAAGAGAATCCCTCTATTTTGCATTTTTTTTTTGTATGTTAGTGTTTCATCTATTAACAGTGAACGATCAAAATTAACACAACAACAACAACAACATCAACAAATGGAACAACAATCATTACAACAATTATTAATATCTATGTTCGATGAACCAATCGTTAGTGATGATGCTATTCAAATTTATGAACGATCAGTAGCTGTAGCTCATCAAGGACCTTTTGAACCGTCAGATATTGATCGAAAAGTGTATGAAACATATGTAGCTTCTTTGGCAATTACTGTTCAGTCATAAAAAAACAAAAAAAGAAAACAAATTAAATTATTCATATTTTTAAATAAATTTATTTATTATTTATATATTTTTCTGTGTGTAAAATTATTCAAATAAATCTTTATTTTTAATTTAAGATGAACTATGTGTTCTAGAATAATTCTTCGTCGTACAATTCAATATAATATTCTTTCTCGAAGATATAATTCTTTATCATCAAAAGATAATTTTGTTCGAATATTTGAAGTTGGTCCTCGTGATGGTTTACAAAATGAAAAAATTCATGTACCAACATCGATTAAAGTTGAATTTGTTAATCTTTTAAGTCAAACAGGTCTTAAACATATTGAAGTAACTAGTTTTGTTTCTCCAAAATGGGTACCACAAATGAGTGATCATGTTGAAGTACTTTCTACTATTCATCGAATACCTGGTATATCTTATTCAGTTTTAACACCAAATATTCAAGGTTTAAAAAAAGTTCTTTCATTGGGAAAAAAAGCTGCTGATGAAATAGCAATATTTTCTGCTGCATCAGAAGCATTTTCAAAGAAAAATATTAATTGTTCAATTGAAGAATCATTTCAACGTTTTGATGAAATTGTACAAATTGCAAAAGAAAAAAATCTACCTATACGTGGTTATGTATCTTGTGTTGTTGGTTGTCCTTATGAAGGAAAAATTAAACCATCACAAGTTATACCTGTTGTTAAAAAATTACTTGATATGGGTTGTGTAAGTTTTTGATTTGATTTTTATTAAAAAATAAAATTAAATAATTTTCATTTCAATAGTATGAAGTATCACTTGGTGATACAATTGGTGTTGGTACACCGAAATCTATTCATGAATTACTTAAAGAATTAAAAACAAGTGGTATTCCATCAAATAAATTAGCTATTCATTGTCATGATACATATGGACAAGCTATTGCTAATATTGCACAAGCATTAGAAATGGGTATACGTTGTGTTGATGCAAGTGTTGCTGGTCTTGGTGGATGTCCATATGCTAAAGGTGCAACAGGAAATGTAGCAACTGAAGATGTTCTTTATTTATTACATGGACTTGGTTATGAAACAGGTGTTGATCTTAATCGATTGATTGATGCTGGACAATTTATTACAGAAGCATTAAAACGAGAGAATGCATCAAAAACTGGACGAGCACTTTTATGTAAAAGACAAAATGAAAACAAAACAACTGTAAAGAACAATAAAACCTAACAATTATTAACATTGTCCAACGGTTTTTGTTCTATATCCTATTATATATACTTTATGTGAATGTATTTATTTTTCATTAATTAAAAATAAAAAAACATCAGTTTAGTAAACTACTATCATTAAAAACATTTATTAGTTCTAATATATTATTGTATAGTAAGAAAAAATATTGTCAATGGATATTTTTATGTCATAGGAGAATATATTTTATATTTTATTTTTCGTACCATCGTTTTTCAATATTCACAATTCTTTCATGTATAAAACCAAATTTCGTTCATCTTCGGAAAGGAAATAGTAGAGAAGATAACAAAAAAACGATTTGATATCTCGAGAGATTTTTAGATCGATGGATGTAGAAACAAAATGATAGGCTATAAAATACTTAAGGTATGTTTTTTGGAAAAAAGTTTTAATGAATGACTTTTATAGTTCCTATTATCTCAGTACAAGTGATACAAAACATTTTTCAGGTATGATTTTGATGTTAAGTAGTTATATTGATTTCATTTTGTCTGTTATTTTTATAATCACAAATGATTTATCAAATTTCATTTTTTCGAACAGCAAAAGATCAAGAAAAAAAAAAACATTTCATCTAAAGGTATTACTTTAACGCATTGTAAAGAAAGAATTTAATTGAGTTTTGAAAATTTTTTTAACTTTAATTAATTTCTAGAAAACTAATTTAGTAATTAACATTGCCTTAACTATTGAAATTTTCATATTTGAAGAATGATTATTCATCTTATAATTTAAAGTGAGTTATGTCGAACATATTCGTTGATACTCTTGCATAGGCAAGTGTTCTGTTTCTTTATTATTATTGTGTTGTTGTTGTTGTTGTTGTTTTGTTAAAGTGTGCGCACATGTAGTTTTTTTTCTCTTTTTCTTACATAAGAGTGGCTTGCTATTGGACAAGGTAGGGGTGAAATATTTTAGTTTTACTGTTGAAAGGAGAACTCGAATATTTTTGTATTTTTCTTTCTTGTTATTAGAATCTACCTGTGGTTTTCTTTTTTCTTGTTCTTATTCTCTTCCTTGTAAATAGACAAATTTTCTAATTAATTCTCCATATCATTTTTTTTTGTGTAATTCTTAGATTTTAGACATTATAAAAAAAATAAAACACAAAATCAATGGATTCTTCATCACATACACAAATAGTTCTATCAAAAATAAATGAATTTCATAGATTAACAATGAGTGATTCAGATATTAAGATTAAAAATGCAATTCTAGAAATTCTTCATTTATGGCCTGAAGTACTTGCTGCTATTGATCAAGCTACTGATGATGAATTATTTACTTTAAATATTAGTCGAGCTGTTTTAACTCAAGTATTTACAATTGTTTTATCGAAAGATTTTTTTAATAAAGATTATTTATTAGTACGTGAAATATTCTTTACTTGTTTTAATATACTTATTAATCATACATATATATTTACAATTACAAATTCAACATCTCAAACAACATTTATTGATTCTAATATACGTTTATTAATGAAAATATTAACAAGTATAACATCATTAGTCAAATTTCAATATGATGATTTTTCTAAAATTAATGATCAACAATTATTTATTGCTATGCGTAAACATATTGATCAAGATTCTAAACATGATAATTTAACTGATGGAATTATATCATTAATATGGAATTTAACTGATAGAACAATATTAGTACCATTATTTTTAAATACTGGTTATGCAAATAGTGTTATTGAATGGATAAAAAATCGTGAAATTAAATTTCGTGATGATAAATTAAATGCACCTATACATATTTTACATAATTTATCACGACATGATGATGGTATTAAAGAATTAAATATTTATAATGCACTTCAAATTATTAATAATATTAATATTGAACCAAATAAATATGATGATTCTGATGATATGACAATACATATAGCTATGATTCGTGCACTACTTACTGATATAAATCAAATTAAAATTGATTCAACATCATATTCAAATCAAATTCTTAATATGATTATACAATTATGTATAGATGCTGCTAAAAATGAACGATATCGTTATAATGGTTCTCATATATCTGAACCATTAACAGTACTTGTTAAATTATTTTATAATGATGAAATATTACATAATACTTTTTGTAATAATGAAACAAAATCATCATCATCATCATCAAATATTCAATCATTATTAGAACTTTTAGTATCATTACTTATTAAATTTTATCCAAAGATAAATTTTGATAATGACATATTAGAAAACTATACATGTGTTGTTATACTAAATCTATTTTGGCTTATTTCAAATCATGAACAATATCGTCAGATTATTCGAAATTTTGAACAATTGATGAGTATTATAAAAAGTGTTCTAAATGATGAAGAAATTTTTATAGATACATTTATGCCACGAACAATGAAAAGTATAAAACAATCAGCAAATGATATTCTAAAAAATCTTAATAGCTAAAATTTCATAAAAACAGAAATATATGCATAAATATAAATATTTATTGTAAATCAAGTACTGTTCAGTAATAATTAACAGAATAATCATAATCTCTTAAATATTATTGTTTTCATTAATTT
Source organism: Rotaria sp. Silwood1 (assembly GCA_905250075.1). Classification (NCBI taxonomy): domain Eukaryota; kingdom Metazoa; phylum Rotifera; class Eurotatoria; order Philodinida; family Philodinidae; genus Rotaria; species Rotaria sp. Silwood1. Next base: position 8,375 of record CAJNOP010001851.1, on the reverse strand, counting down.
ATTTTGAAGTAAACGCATAGAAAGATTTTGTTAATCATAAAAAAACAATATCAATACTTTTTCAATGTATTATCAGACAAAAAAATCGACTTCTAATTTTTTGTTTTTATTGTGTTTATGTGATTAACTCATATTACATTTCTTGCTAATATGTTATCATAAATATTGTGACGAAATATCATAAGAATATGATTAAAGGTCTTTGTTCTACAGTAAATTTTCTTTTGTTTCTTGTATTCGATCGTATACCTTTCAATCAAGTTGTCGAAGAATTGCTACTACAAATCGCACAACAGAGATCCAATACAATGTTCCCTGCCTCATAGAATACATTTTCAATCTTCATTCTTATCGTCATTTCCTACGATGCCAATTCCAGCTATCGAACCAGTTCATGAAATTGTTGTTTTGAAATACATTTTAACAATCCATGGATTTTTTATGATCATCATGTAAGTATTTTACATACTTTCATATCTAGGCTTTCGCAAATAGTTTTTGTCTTTCAAGCTGCCTTCTATGATAAACAATTGGAGAAAATCACTATTGATCAAATAGGAAAGAGTTTCATTTTTGAAGTATGTTTGTATACACGTTTGCTGTCTGTACGTTTTAATAAAAGAAAAAGCTTGTGTTTTACAATAAGAACATATTATTAAAAACCAATGAGCTCGTCTTATAAACCTCAATCATGTATATGGTTATCCCATTCAACTTTTCTCTCGAATTATAGTACATTCATTATTAATCACATATTAAAGGCGCAACTTCAATTCACTTTCGTAAAATGAAGGAATTCGTATTTCAAGGTTTAGGTTTTGTCCCTTAAATTGACGAGCTCTCTGAATGTCTTGAACAAGTACGGTTAGTTGATCAACTTGTCTCTTCGTTATTTCTCACTTATAAAGTTTTTGACAAAAATAAACTTTAATATGAACCAAATCATAATTATGAATAAAGCACATTGTACGAAGATCCATAATCCCATGAAAATATACTAAATTTCAAAAACTAATTTTTATACGTAACATTATCCATCCATCGTTAACAGTGAGTTAAGTAAATAAACAGGCAAAGAATCAATTGTACTGATATGGATTTTTTTCTAGTTTACTTAGATTGTATATTAATCAAGAAAATATTGCACTTCTATCAGTTTGAAGTCATAATTTCCAGAGTAATAAATATGGTCATGGATAAAGTGACTGTAGAAAGGCACCGTCAGTGACGATCATTCATTTATTAACTAAGAATAAAAATTAGGTTCTTTTATTTACAATCAAGCATTTTATTAAACAAAGAGATTGTTCGTATGCTACTACTTAAACAAATTTAAAATAGAGAACTTGGATTTTTTCTTTTTCTGATTGTGAGAAGCTGCAGTGATCACTGAACTATTCGAAGTTGTAGTTGTAACTGATGAAGCTGTTGATTGCGATGGTTTCACAACAAATGTTTGCCAGTAAGAATCTTCGAATGCAGCTTTGTCGAGCCAAACTGTCATTGTATCATCTTTCACATGGAACAAAAAATTAGTTTCTTGTCGTAGGTCATATTCCCATTTTTTTCTGTTATAATTACCAAAATGACCACGACGACTTATTGAAATATCGAAAGATAGACTGCGAAGATGTATGAAATACATTTTCAATAATCGAACACTATGTAAACTTGATGTATTGATTTTTAGATGTTCCAGATAAGGAAAGCACTTGACAATGATAATAATATCTTCTTCATTGAATGCATGTTCAGAAAGAGACATATCAAGATCTTTTACACGATTACTTTTTCCCATGAAAGCATCTATATTAGTGAGAAGTACATCGAAGCTTATATAAAGTAAACTCATATTTGTGAGACATGTGAGCAGCTCATCTAATGCGTCGTTGATTTTGTGTGAGCGTATGATAGCAAGTTGCGTAATTTGGAAGCAATTTACATGCATTTTCATCCATTTGAATACCGAACTATCCATATTATCCACTATAAGGCACCTTACATTGTTAAAGTAGTAAGAACATGATACAATACTATTTATGTCACCAACTCTCAAACTTATGTTTTCATTAATTATCATAAGTTCGTTATTACTAGTACGATTGGGTGCTATCCAACATTGAACAACGGGCCAATCAAATTCATATCGAGCATTGTGCTTCATTTTGTCTATGCCGAAACCATTGAAATCTGAATGTTCATGTTTGGTTATTAATATATTGAAGTTCTTTTTCGCTAACCAATATGAATTTTGAAACGCAGCAAGTACATTTTGAAGTTCATCTTCTTCTACACGAAATGTAGTCGTTCGAAGAGTAAAATGAGTTAGTAATGGTAAGGATGTTTCCAATAACGTTTGCCATGCGTTTGCATCAAGAATTTCACTATATGCTTTAATTTCAAGACGTTTTAGAACAGGCATGCAATTAAAATGTTTTCTTAACATATCCATCGTTATTGGACTGTTTTGTTCGAAATATAAGACTAGTGTACGTAATGTAGACATTGGTATACTATTCTTTTCTATGTCATCATAATAAGGGTAAATATTATTAATTAAGTCTACATCGAGATATTTAAGACGAGGAGCACACTTGTAAATATATTGTAGATCGTCAAATCGAAAATGTAAGCCAGAAATAGTCAAATGTTCAATATTTGAGGAGATCGTCGCCACATCACTCCAGTTCATAAAATGCATTTTGCTCATAAAAGAAAATCGTTTAAGAGATTTTAATCGAAAAAGATCAACAATAACATTTCCCAATAACGATCTGTCATCTGTCTTCATTGCTTTGATTGATAAAGTGGTAATAGTTGTTTGTGATAATGAATAAAGAGCTCTTTCAACCATTTTCCAATCGATATCTTCATGATTAAAATGAAAATAAAGTGTTCGAAGTTGTTTAAATAATCCAAACGATGGAAAAAAAGAAAGAAAAGCATAAACTTGGCCAGGTGTATCTTGTTCGGATATGGCTAGTTCTTCTATTTTGTCAATATAAGCTGGTAAAAGGCCCATGCAAACACGAAAATCATCTTTTTTACATTGAATAAAATCAAAACGAAGTCGTTGACATTGAGTAATGAGAGCATCAAAATGTTGATTAAGTTGAAAGCTAAAAGCTCTTAGTAGATCCACTCCATTAATGTATTTCTCAATAATATCGATCAATAGTTCGTTTGGAAGTGATTCAAGTTTAGAGAGTGACATATTCGTATTGAATTATTTTTCTCTTGCAACAAAAGAAAAAATTATCTGAAAAAAAACAATTTTTATAGGAATGTCGAATTTAAGTGACTGTTTGTTGTGTTCTGTTGTCTCTCAGAAAAAAATTATTTCATTCGACCTGTCAATAGCAAATGCGTTTCACACTATTGACATCTATAAAAAATTAATCGGACAATAAAGAAATCAATAAGAATTCCAATGCATCCTAATTTACCATAAGATGAGAAATAACTTAACACTAATGTCGTTTGAGGAAAGTGCTTTTTTTTGTTTAGATACTCTTCACTATGAAGGTTGTTTCCTTGGTAACGAAATGGACTAAAGCAGTAAATAATACAGATAAAATATCGAAAACAGTACTACTGAAAAGTAGTTTGCGCCGAACAGATATCTGGAAAATTTGCCTCAACTTAGAGATAGTATATTCAAATTAGAATAAAATTCTGCATTCTTCGATATATTATTATCCCAAAAATGGCTGACGCACCAACATAGTACAAGATATAGCCGTGGCTTCCCCAATTTCTCCTAGTCTCCTATTTTTATTAGAGTAAGACTATTTAAATTAACATATATATATATTCAGAAGCAATGTGCGCGGTTAACATAGAAAAATTAATCCTTAGTATTATCATTTTTTTAACTGTTACTTTGATAATTATACTTCTTCTCGTACATATTTGACGTATTTATTAGGTTGGACTCTTTTCTTCGATAATCGATGATGTCTAAATTTTCTCTTGAATCAGTACCAATAGCATAACTGTAAATCGTCTCTCATCGCTATAAAACTGATTAAATCATACTAAACTACTTTGATCCAAAGAATAGACGTTCGATTAGCGTACATTTAATGGGTCATGGGGGTGTAGATATGGTTGTACGACAAGAGAAGATCTACGCTCCGTCATACATAGATCATTTTTTATTATCTGTAAGATGTCTGGAGAGTGCTTTTGACAATAAATAATGATTTATGAATACAATGAATAACGAAAAACAATTTTCAGATGTGTCGAAATGTGTGCATTACCAAGTATAAAATGACTTTTGGTACACTGTAAATGATGTTCTTTTTTTATTTAGATTAATAACAATGACAACGCCATCATTATGAGAAACTAATTCGAATACGACGATAAACGACTTTCTATACAAAACATTGCTATAATGATAATTCTCGTAGTCGATTTGCTAGGAAACTCGACAAAATATTTCTGTCGTGATTTTCGGGAGAGAAAGTCTGGGTGTGGGATGTGGGTGAACATTTTCTCCAATGGCTCCTGCACACCCACACTCACACCCTCGAAACTTGAGGAAAACCCCAGGTGTGAAAAAATACAAAATAAACTGAAGCAAAATAATCAGGACTCAATTTCTTTGATCTTAGAACTTGCTCCATTGGAATATCTCTCATAAAAAAATCTTTTATTCCTTTATTGATCTTTATTTTGTAAAGATAAATGATTGGCTTATCTTTTCTTCGTTATTATAAAGGAGAGTAAAGATAAAATGCCACTCATAGTAATGATGCGTCGCTATTGGAGTCAAAAACTAGCTGAGTATTGTTATTAGTGTCAAAAGAATACCTGCATGTTGTTATTAGGGTCACTTTTTGTTTTATCAATGCTGGACGTCTTCTCTTCGAGTTTTGTATCGCATTAAATAAAAATTTGTTTCTCATGAAACTTTTCATTTAGATAGAGTTCGACACGCTCTACAAAAATACCAACGAGACCTTTGCTTGTTTTCCGGACCAAAAGCGTAAAAATTTTTTTTTCAAAAAGTACCTTTCGCTTGAATTTTGTCAGAGTGTTGTTATTAGGGATATTTACTCCATTTGACACCGAAAACGATCTTTTTTTGTAGTGCTCTCTGTAAGGAGTCGTTTTCCACTGGCCGTAGTCAACCATTCACGCTCCGAAACGGCTAGTTTCAGTGGGACAGAGAGCTATACAACTCAACGAACCGTAAGTAAAAATTATTTGATTTTTTTTGATTTTATATTATTTTACGTTACTTTTCTTTTCTTTTATTGTGTTTTATTTTAATTTAATTTAACTTTATTTTAATTTTATTGTATTTTATTTTCTTTTACCTTTATTTTAAATATATTATTCAACAATTGAATATGGCAATAAGTCAAAATCAACGCGATTTAAGCTGTTGATTCTCAGTTAATTGTACAAGAGAAGGGAAGTAAGGGAAGAGGGATGATAAGGAGGGAGTTCAAACAATATCTAATGTTCAGATAAAAGCTCAACAAGATTCTATCGGATCCTGAATATCTGGAGTTTTTCCACTATCGGGTTCGACATCCAACTACTTCCTGTCGGCAATTATCGGATTGTTCAGAGGATCCGACAGGATTCGACTCTCAGATTCTTCGTGTTGGAGAAGTAATTGTTGTAAGTATAACAAAAATATGTTGCAGCCAGTAACAGATATATAATAACTATGTTTCTTTTTGAGTTCTATAGTATAGTATGTAAAAATATTTTGAATTTATTTCTTGGTTCAAGATTTTATATAGGTGTTGTTAGTGAGCAGTGCCTCTGCTAATAAAAGCAACAAAGAAACGTCTGATGATTCCTCTAACAATATACCATATTAAAATTATTCACTATTTTTAATGCGATACTATGAAACGAGACAAACGAAAACGCATTCCCTTGTCTATTCATTCTTCTTTATGATTTCATTAAAAATCAAAATTTTCACGTGTTTTTAAATTTGTTACTATAGATAAAGTATGCTTCGCCGTTATCATTGTTGTTTATCATTTTGTAGTGAAAATGAAGACAGACTAAAAAAGAGTTTGTTTTGTATTTTCATATAATTTTGAAATGATTCATAGAAGATCAATGAACGAATGTATTTGTGTATAAAATACAGTATAGTGGCATTTACTATTGGAAACATAACAAAATTAACATACAGAAAAACAATGTTCACTTTTTACGATCGTATTTTAATGCTCATTATTTCAAATATTTAGAATACATATTTTTATATTTGTGTTTCATAATTTACATTCTTATTAAGAAATAGATATTAAGCATTAATAGAGTGTGTAGTTAGAAGGCAATACTAATTTCATCACTATTGAATTTTTGTTTTTTCGTCCTCAATTTGAAATAAATGAATAAATATATTTTAGAATCACCGTGATGTGTTTCCTATCGATAATTGATTGGAGATAAATTGAAACATTGTATTGTTGGCAAGGGGGAAACAGCGGACTTTTGGACTTGAAGTTACTTTGAGCTACTTCATGTTACTTTCAGCTACTTCAAGTAGGTTACTTTGAAGTACTTTTCAACTTCAAATTTACTTCAAGTCACTTGAAGTTACTTTAAGCTACTTGTTTCTACTTTGGGCTACTTGGGTGGTACTTTGAGCTACTTCAAGTAGTCTACTTTGACATACTTTAGCGTACTTTTCTACTTCAAGTCCGCTGTTTCTCCCTTGATTGTTGGTCACTGTGTAATTTTGAACAATCGTAACCACCTCCAATCATGCTGAAATGAATATCAATCTGGGTATTTCATATGAGATGAATTTCATTCAACGAATATGATCTTCTTTTGCTTTTTTACTATTATACCTCGTCCATTCTCCCTGTGAACTGTTTTATGGTTGTTATGTATAGTCCTTCTCAATAGGGTGTATATTTGAAAAAAATGAAAAAAAACGAAAAAAATAAAAGAGGCAAAGCAAACAGAAACCAAGCAAAACGTGTTGCCATACTGCAAAACTAAAGAAAGAAATCATTCGACACAAACAAGCAAACAGTGCAGATCACAAGGAACTCAAAATCAACAGCACAGTATTAGTCAAATTGTTGAAGACGGTGGTGAGTGAACTATTAAGAATATTTGAAAAGTAATAGAAGCAAGTTTGAATGTTGTATACTAAGTGCCAAGACGCTGTGAGTATTGTCAATGATTGATACAGATATGACATTGGCAACCATGATCGACTTTACTTAAGTCGATAGATTCATCAATGTTTGTCAGTTATCGATAGCGTTCATCCATTATTTTCCAGCTTTTTCATATTTGCTTGATCGTTTCATTCGCCGCAATTCTATGATGTTGTCTATATGTAGCAGGACATTTCTGCCTCTTGCTTTTCTCCTACTCCATTGATAAATTTCAGGTTCTAACGAGATAAGTAACCAAAAGCAGTAAAAAAAGAAGTGCCAAAACAATAAGAACACATATAAAAAGAACATATACATAACAGCAAAAGTTGTGTGTAGATACGAGTAACAGTTGAAAACCTTCCGATCGGAAACCAATCTACACATATGAAGGCCAGAACCTATCAGTTAGAAAACGATACGTGACGATAAAAAAAACAAACCTTCCGGCCACATCATAGTTCATAACCGCAACAGCACAAAGCTTCACTTTCCTTGCTGCTGTGGCGAATTTCGAGGAAGGGTGTGGATCTGGGTCTCGGTGTGGGTGTTCTCATTACTTTCCACCCACACCAACACGCATATCCACACCCATACTCCAAGATCCACACCCTAGTGACTTCAAACCACATGGTAATGCACCAGTCTGTTGACAAACGAGCTTCGTCCCGAACAGTTATGGGCGAGACGGAGACTGAAAAGCTTTGAGTCGTGCGGTCATGTTTCGCAGTTAGCGTGCAACATCGTGATTCTTCTCCCAATTTCTCAGGAAAGTCATTGAAATCTCAGGTCACAGAGCAATCCATAGAAATCACCCCAAAGACCTTCGGGAAACAAAACAGTCTGTCAGGATGCTAGATGAAACCTTCAAGAGGCATGCAACTCACCAAGAGCCTAAGCGAAACGTTTTTTCTCTCACAAACACGACTGATAATAACAGTACAGGAGCCGCGATCGCCCAGCCCTTCAGCAGTATGTCAGCGAAAAGTTTCAAGCGATATAGAATATTATGAGAACGACAGCAATTTGTGTGAACTTAAATAGGAATCTGTAGGACGGTCGTGTAAAAATACTCAGCCCATCGATTGATGTGTCTTGGACAGGGTAAACCGTGTTAGATGTCACGAAACTATGTGCCACAAGGAAGCTAAAAAGCTGCAGATCACTCGCCCATTCGAATACATATCCTCGAAGAGTATCACATCACATTTGGATGGT
>CAJNOP010001850.1:0-23155 GCA_905250075.1 Rotaria sp. Silwood1 | reverse complement strand
GTATTTTTATGGTATGTAAATACAGAAAATATTTAAATTTCTTCGCTCCTAATAAAGATTTCTATGTCTGTAATCTTTACGTTAAAATATATGAAACTGATATCAAATTTGTCGTTCTCATGTTGATCATTTTTCTCAACCTTTCATTATGTCCTCTGTTTGTTGATAGTATTTTAATATTAAATAAAAATTAATGTAGTACAACGGTACTAACCAAAAACATGCTTATAAGTATCTTACATAGGTCAGCAGAGCATATAGATACTAGATAGTAGTACTCACAAAACACTCAATATTACACAGCGAGTACTCGATTGTCGTACTCAGATACTCAGATTCTAGCAGGAGTACTACTGATGAGTACTCAAAATGCGTGAGTACTCATGAGTACTCGTGACACTTTCTAGCGTGAGTACTTTTTGAGTACTCGCCTATGAGTACCTTCACTAGGGACAACACAAGATAAAACACTTATTCAATATTCTGATTCAAACTACAAAATTATTCTCAAATTTCAAGGTCCTGAAAATTTAGAGCGATATGGTGTTAATATTAATTATAATGTTCGCCGAATGTAAAAGGACAAAAATATTACTTTAATCATTTTTATTAATAAAACTTCAAAGCCTTATATGGACAAAGTCATTTGTTTGAGACATAACTTGACAAAATCGAAACACATGTAATATCTCCAGATAATGAACTTTCCTTGAACTAATTTATATATATTACATACATGTTAAGTTACTCTAGATATGCTGAGAAAATCAGCGTTGGAGATCATCATTCAGAGAAGTTATCAATACAAAAAAAACTGATATTGGTAATGTAGCAGAAAAAACGACATCGACTGCAATGCATGCATTTCAGTTTTGAAATACTCTCAATCAAGGCATCATTTTTGAAAATTAAATAGTACATCCTGTAGGCAACTTTTAAGGCTACAAAATCTCTAGTCAATATTTTTTTCTGATGGTGCCTAGATTTAAATAAAATTGATTTTCATTTCGTTAGAGACTTGATGCAGTACGAAAAAATGCTCTTATAATCTAATAAGAAGTTCAAAACTAATTCCAAACAGTACATTATCCTTTTTCAGAACCTCCAAATGATGGTAAACAAAATTTTTTGTTGCTGAACTTAATAAGATCTTGAGAAAACCAATTTGAAACAGAAACTTTTTTGGAATCTGATTGTTCTGGGAATTTTATTATAGATGCGGCTCATGCCGTCAAGTCTATTCTAAAGTTTTCAAATTTTTTTGTTCGTATAGTTACAGAAGTATCTGCTGATTATTTTTTCATTCACAATCAATTGAAAGAATCAACATGCTTACATATGTTGATGTTAAAAGAACTTATTTGAAAAAATAATCCTTGTAAAAAAATCAAAGTCAAATGAAAGGTAGATGGTATGTACTGTTTTATTTGAAATTGTCCATATATGAAGAATATTTATGATAATTCAAGTACATAAATATTTTTAATTTATAATTGTTATTTTTCTTAGCATAGAATTTATTTTTCTATTCGATTAACATATTACTAATTAGACATTTTTCAGTCTAGTGATTTTGCACTTTTAAAGAGCATAAAAGTCACAAAAGCCTGATTTTTCTTTTTCTTCTCAAGATTTCTATGACAAAAAGATAAAAGTAGGGAAGAAAAAAAAAGCATAGTTATCGTATCATATGAGAAAACAAAAAAATAAGAATAGATGCAAAAACAAATGTTTAGAGGATAAAATTTTTTCTTCAGCATTGAAATTCTAGCATTTTTCATAAGCAAATAATTTTATATTTATCTCAATCTTTATTCAAATTGAAATGTATGTAAAAACAATAGAGAAAGATATTGCGTATAATTTTGATGAGATAAATTATCGAAAAATAGACTAACAAACAAAAAGAGAATTTCGTTGATTTATATATCGAAAAAAATAAATGAAATATTAATTTCAATTAATGTCATATCGATTTATAATCAAGAAAAAAAAAGTACATCGATAGACATTTTAAAGGCATAAATTTATTTAAAAAAATATCACTATTGAAATCATCAAACTTTGTCATTAATCGAATGTTTTCATTGAATGTATATTAAAAAGAAAAGATGAAAAACAAAAATAATATGAAGCAATAAATGAGGTTATTAGGTATACGTTTAGAGATGCTGATGGTTGTGTAAAAGTTGATGCTGAAACAGTATTTTGCATAGATGAATGAGCTGATTGAAATAATTCTTCGACATTTTCTATAATAAAAAATAAAATTTATACTGAAAAAAAGATAAGTCTATGATTTATCACCATCACTTAAAGTTTTTTCTTGCGATATTTCGAATTCTGATAGTAGTTTGTTTACAGTTTCAGAAGAAGGCGCTGGTTCATTATTCTCAATCATAGGATTTTATGATATTGTGTGAGTTTCATTGACTTAAAAATAAAAGACAAATTTTTAAAGAAAGATTGATAATATTTATATATAAACAAATAAAAGTTGCTACTGAGCATCATTTGACTCTCAACTGAATCTTCAACTCTTTCTGTATAAGTTGCACTCTTAGAAGTCCAATTGATCTTAATATCAAATGTATGCATGAGTATGGATGTGGATCAGAGATCCGAGATTCGCCGAGTTTTCTTGCCTCGTCGCAAGGTGAAGTGCTACGGCATTCTTCGCACTGAGCCGACTACGAGTTAATCTTGTGACTGGACAAATTGACTAGCCTATTTACAATATAACTTTTGGTGAATAATGAAAAAAATCTTTTACTAACAATAAATCAGGAAAATCTATATTTTCAATTTGACGATGAGCACTATGATGAATTAAGCAAATATATTAAGCAACATATTGAGGTTGACGGCACTGGTTTACTTTAAACATAGCTCCTTTAGCCTCATGGGTGTGGGTGTGTGTATCAACGTAATCGACACATACACACCCACGCCCATACCCACTCTTAAAAGTGGAAATCTTCATCGAGCATTATATGATATTCATGATAGTATAAAAGAATTAAAATATTATCAAAAACCAGATTTTAAAGACATGCAAGAAACGAAACAAAATAAATTATCTACAAGTAACGATCTTACAAAATATCTTATATGAATTAATATTCATTCAGCAATAATACATTGTATTTTAGCTGATAAGAATCTTAATATAATAGATGAAATTACTAATGGAAAAACAAACGATGATTTGATGAATTTCCTTCATCAAAATAAAATCTATCAAGCAAAACACACTGTTGTAGCTGGAAAATTTTTAGGTTCGATTCGAAGTCAATTAAAAAAAAAATTAGCTCCTCCATTTAATCAGTTTTGTCATTATCGATCAATTGATATTGATATTGGGTGACCGATCAATTCGTCGCACATGTATTGTAAAGAATACATTGATTGAATTAAGTAATTTAGTTTAAAATGTTATACAATTAATCACCTTAATAAAAATTTTTCTTTTGACTCATAAGAATTTTTTTTTCAGAATACAATAGTTTTTCAAAAATACAATAGAGATGTCAATTAAAAAACCCTATTTTAAAATTTAATTAAAAAAATTGAAGTTTGATTTTAAATAAAATTCTATGTTGACAAGTTAAAAATAAAGTTCCTTTTTTTTGTCATTAAAGTTTATGTTTTCAATAAATAAAAAGCTTTAATTTTTTTAATTGACATTTGTAAAATTTTTTTTCAATTTTATATTTTTGTTTTAATTTTCAGCTTCTTTTTAAATAAAATGTTAAATTTCAATTGAAAAAAATGAACTTTATGTTTAATTTGTTTACATAGAATTTTATCTAAAATCAAACTTCAATTTTTTTAAATTAATTATTAAAATAGGCTTTAAATTGATATCTCTATTTTATTTTTGAAAAAAACCATTGTATTCTGAAAAAAGATTCTTATGAGTAGAAAGTAAAATTTTAAACTCAATTACTTAATTTAATCAATGTATTCTTTACAATACATGTGGGACGAATTGTACTAGTGCCATTCTGAAATGTCTCACGATCGTCGATGCCCTATAGTGACTTATGTTCTCAGAGTCTTGCTCTTAATATTTTTATTGATTTTGTTTTGCTGCGGTATCGTTTGGCGAGATTTTGCCTTGATTAGCTTTTTGTGGAAATGTTGAGAAGTTGTGGAAGGCGGCGGGATGATGTGCTGGAAAATTGCTGTTTCCGACTAGATGCGCTCTCTGTCGAATTTTTCGATTGGTTTCAGTGAGACAACCAATGAAGTAGTCATCACGATCGTGGTGACGGATCATGTTGTGGTAGCTTCGCATCAATATAGGTTCTCTCTCCATATAATAGAAGTTTTTGAATTCTTGTCTTGTTAAGAAGGTTGATTTAAAGTTTGGCATTAATGAATACTTTTCTTTGAATTAAAAGAAGAAAAGTAAAAAATATTGATCGTGAACATTTGTAACGTGAAATTTATTGACAATCTATTTCAATAGAACTTAAAGCAAAAGAATTGGATTCTTTAAATCAAGAGAAAAAATAAAACTATCAGAAACTCAATCAACATTTTTCAACGATAAATAAGGCTTCAAATATTCAGTCTTGAATAAATATTTTTCTTAAAATAAAAATCAAATACAAATCCCGTAGAAGTGTCTTATATTTATTCAGAAGGATTTTTTAAATTAGCAGTCGTTTCTGAATTAAACAAAGATATCATCATCATCCTCACAAGCATTATCATAAAAGGTTTTTTTTCGTTATCAGCTGAACATAAAATATATGAACGAGCTGATATGTTCGTGTGCATTGCAAGCAGAACGATGAAAACTGCAGAATGAAAAATCATAATAAGTCATTCAGAGATTGATACAAAACACAAAAGACTGTTGTTGTTGTTTCTATTGTGCAGTATATTTTAAAAATTTCTACTAGAGACTTAGTTCTAAGTCTCCAAGAAAATTAGTACTTTTTGCACAGCTTCTTATGCTCTATCAAATGATGCAATTTTTATTGAGTCAGTCCATGATTGAAAGTTTTTGAACAAGTTTATAGGAAATTTTTTTTCTATCCTTCTGTAATAGTATTCGAGCAAATCCATCTGAGTTATAATTTATTAGTTGAACAATTATTTTTATTTTTGCTATAGTCAAATACTTCCCAATATTTTTTTATTGATTCTCGAATTCATCTTATGCAGTGAAAGCCTTGACGACATTTGAACTTGAATTAAGCAAGTCATTGAATATATATTTGAAATTGAAAAGGAAAAGCGAGATTACATAAAATAAATGTTTAGTATTAGATGATAAATAAAAACAGGTTAGCCTAACTAATTAAAAATAATCATAGAAAAAAGGTCAAATTGAAAGAGGTTGCTCGTTGGGATTGGTTCATATGCAGCAACTAGATTATTCTTAACTATAAAAGAAAAAAATTCAATAATATCAAAAAGTAAAACATTGAAATAGTTTTATCTTCATGAATTGTTATCAATTTATTGATAACAACTCAACTTACCCGGATTTCGCATTACTATGTCCGTATATTGCTCTATTTCTGATACAACCATATGAGGTTATCCATAAACAACGTCCATAATCATGGAAAGGCTTAAAGAAGAATTGGTATCAGCTAAAGTTGCGTTCTTCTTCAAATTATAAGCCAACATGCCGTCAACGACTGTATATCAATAAGTCCATTTTTCATGACGTTGCTTATTTTGAATTCGAGTACCCAGAAAGAATTGTCTGAAGTAGGTCTCGAATATTTTTATCGAAGATTCATTTCATCACTGTTAGACTTTTAGAGTTGTTTTTTTGGAAATATTGACATCGGTTTCTTTTCTTTGATCGATCGTTACTGCTTTGTGAGAACTGAGGAGGTCACTATTCTTTGCCATTGAAAAGCTGAATGATCGTTCCGTAGGCTTGCCCATTTTGATCATGAAATTTTGTAATGATAGTTTTGTTGCTTCTTACATATTCATTCTCTGAAGACTATACGCATCTGCGCTATGACAACAACTTCAAAATAACTTTCAACATGATTTTATCGAATGTAAAATTCAAATGAACGAGAATACGACATGCAGTCTTGACAAAAATCATTTTCTTTAGAACAATAGAAATTAAAATGCTTGCTTATTCATCTACTAGAAAAAGAGTCAAACCAGTTGTGATGACAACTTGAGTCATTATCATCAAGTCTCGAACTTACTACTGTATCGTATCATTTCCTTCTATTTTTTGAGTATCGCGGACATTGAAATAAAGTGATTGAAATGTGAACACTAAATGTAAGAGTTGTATTGAACATGAGTTATAATTACTATGATTTAACATCATACGATTATCTTATGCTCATGTATGCATCGTTTGACTGTTCATCATCGAAGGTTACTCAGAAATGATATCATATTACTGTTGACTTATTGTGATTAGGAATGTACCGAGATCGAGGTACAACCCATACTTGATTTCTAATTATCAGTTAGTCTCGGTTTTCATCGCAGAGATATATTCACGGATTAACTATGAAGATTGATCTCTCCTGACTACTTTAGCCTGTAGAAGCCGAATGTTCCTCTCGAGAGATACGATGATCATTGATATAAAAAAACATAAAAAAAACTTCATATTCAAAAGCGTACGTTTTTCCAGTTTAAGATAGTATAATAGGCTATAGACTGAAAAACAAAACGCTTTTAGATGGCCTCTAAATGAGACAATAAATTGCGTAAAATTCAAAACTTTTGTGAATGTAATTTTTTTTGTTTCGATAACTTCATTTGTGCATAGACACAACGTGCAGTTTTGATTTTGTGTTTGATACTAATGACTATTACATCTAGCTATCTTATGAAAACAGTCTTGAAATGTTGACGTGATTTAGTATCACGATATAATATCTAAAAAAATGTTCTTTGAATAGGGTTTAGAAGAATCAAAAGACGAATTTCGATGTGAAATTTTGCTTATATGTAGGCTTCATGCTTTTTAAAGTGCACTAAGATTTTCTGTCAAAACGGATGCTTTCTTATCGAGATATGGCATCTTAAAAACACAGTTGACTTTGTGACATGTCATCGTTTTTTCTCTTATTCGATATCTTGGCGCGACAATACCTATTTCGACTGAAAACTTCGGAGATTTCTAAAGATCATGAAGTCTACTCATGGGCCAATATTTCAGATCAAATTTCCTTTCTTTTGATTCTTCTATGCTGTCAGCTATTCCTTCGAAGGGATATTGAATAACTCTAGAAGAACAACATGATAGTTTTTTGTAGCTATAGTATGAGCATACTGAAGATTCATAATCTCGATGTTTGTAATCAGCTTCCTCTTGTTATCTTTTAATAAGATAGGACATTAGTAAACTTTCAATAGTATACAAATTATCCTAGTCAAAACTTTGAGAATGGGCATTTATTGTGACTACATTCGAATGCTATGTATCTCGGAGCGCTTTTCATAAACAATGCTTGACATTCAAAGTGTATGTTTAGCAATTTGCTGACGAACAAATGTACATGCCGTCGAACTTCGCTGCTAAATACAGATTAATTTTTTGTGTAATTGATTAATATTTATTTAGACCTATTGTTCAAAAATTGGAGACTCATTTTATATAAATAAACGCAATAATAATACTAATAATAATCAGTAGTTACATCTTCCTCACGCTTAACGGACTTCTTCTTTTTTTCTCTTTGCCTGTCATTATTGTGCTCCCTTGCTTTTCTCTTTTATAAGTTATCTTCAAACTATGTATATATGAGTATATGGACGAATGATTTCATAATGCTGATCCACACTTATCCACCCATACCCATATTCACCTCTTTTCATACTGCATGTTTTTCAAATGACTTTTTACGTATGTTATACTTAACATAATATTCAAATGAGTTATAACATAGAATCGATGGATTGAGTTCACGCTAGAATCGTTTAATTTACTAATCTCATACTTCTATAATAAAAACGTGCACTAATCAAAAACGAATATTGCCGAAAGTGCTATTTTGCAAACATGACTAAATGATGGATTTACGATATAATCCAAACCATTCTGATTTTCGAGGGTCAGAAAAAATAGCCCATACTACAAAAATCAAATTTCCTGTTTTCAGTGTGCCCGATCTTGATTTAGATCGCTTTGTGTGTGTCACGTTGATCTATTTTCTTCAAATTTTACCTTTCAAAAAATGTTTTGCAACCTTTAGACAAATGACTGTTGTTATCATTTAAGCATCCTACTGGTAAAGGAAGTGCTACTGGCGAAAACCGATTTCTACCTCTATTTCCATATGAAGAATACGCTGATGCGTGAACAATGGTAATACATTCCCTTTGAAGAAGAGAATTGATTATTTTCTTTTACCATATTTCTTCTTTTCTGATGAATACAGTTAACTTACAAGAAATTATTGAACAGTATTTTGACAGAAAGAAAAAACAGATATATATATATATATGCATTGGTGTATTTAGTGAAAGCCAAAACAACCTAAAATTAGTTATATGTCAAAAACAGCACATTTAGTTATATACTTTATACAGAAATGATAATAACAAATTAAAGAGACGTCCAGATTTTGTGAAACTCACGTATATTTTCGAATAAAATAGTGAGTGTGAGTTTTAAATTGAGGTTTCGCGACTCCCCCCCCCCCAGGTCCTGGCAACCAAAATGGCGGAAAATTAAAGACTTTCACAAAGGTTTCCATAGCAACGGTCCCTAGCAACCATATGGCGCGAAACCATACATTATTGGATATGTTTTCATAGCAACCGTTAATCCCCGTTACCGACCATTATAAACAAATAAATTAATTAGCTAATTAGGAAAATGGTGAATAAATAATAAATAATAAATAATAAGTATTTAATATTTAAAGTATTTAATATTTCGTTGTTAAGTCATTATTGGACGGTGACAGGCCGTCATTAGCATATTATTAAAAAAACAGCAGTTATGTATTGAAGATATAGATGAGAATATAAATAACTTTTTTCAACATTACGATGTTTCATAAATCAAATAAACTTATAGAAAAGTTATGTGTTAACATTTTCGAAACGATTAACTTTCAGAGCGCGGGTATCAACTATAAAATTTGTTATAATTCTGATTTATTCATTTATTTGATATAAGTTTTAATAAATTGTTTTAAAACATCTGACAATATATCGTAAATTTATAAAAAATAGAGTTTGTGAGTTCCACATTTTGACCCCTCTTGGGGCCGCACTGACAAGTTTTTTCCTTAGAACTAAGAAGAGACAACAATTTATCAATAAATGCATTTCTTTCGTGGTAGAACTCGTCATTAAGATCAACATAATCGAAATTGAAGAAAGGATACAATAGTTTCACATTGTAGCCATTTTTTCCACATTTTATCTTTGCTTAATACTTTCACAAAATATTGGAAATTTTATTTCGAAAACAACTGAAAAACAACTGATGAATCAAAGTAATAACTCGTACATACCGATGGTATTTTCAATGGACAGAATGTGCTTGCCACAATGGAACAATATTCAATTTAGTCGTATTTATCTTCATGCTTCACAGACAAAACACTCAGTCTAGTTCAGACTGGCTAATGAAACACAAGAAGTGGTGTACGTGGTATCGTTTCAATCACTACGATGAAATTATACAACTAAATTGTGAGAGGGAAACGACAAATGTCATAAATACAATCGTCCAATCTCAAGCAAAGGTCGTTTAACAACTGATATGCATCGATATTTGCACTGTTCTTCAAAGAATACAGTGCAAATATCGATGCATATCAATATATCGTACGATATGGCAATAGCTTCGATGGCGCCACGAAGAGAGGGATGCATCATCGTTTAGGACAAATACTTTCAGATAGAGATATACACTGTTGGTGTGAACACTGACATAATGACACTGTCGACATCGATGGTGATATTCAGAAAATACCGATGACTTCGGTGCCACTGTTTACTGAAGCATTGACGCACTCAGTCACACTGACTTTACCGACATTAGTGTTTCATTGAATGCTGAAACACCGGCTATGTCAAAATATTTATCTTTTATACTTTGACTTTCAATTATTAACAGCAAAATGGAAGGAGCATATCCACCTTTCCCAAAAATATCGTGAATTCGGGCAATCTATAATTTTAGATGATGAAAACGACTTCAGAGAAATATATTATTCTACTTCTCGTCTTAATACATTGGTGCCGTCTTATATTTAGATTTCTCTCATTTATAAGCATCATTTACTTTCGTTATTTTTACATATTATGTAAGACTACTCTCCTTGCTAAAACGTTCAATAGAGATAATTTACTACTTATAAACGGTCAAATAAAAAAATTTTAAATTGGTAAAATATCTTTGTATTGTATTGCAGTGAAAATATAGAGCGTCCTTTCCAGTTTAGATTCTAGTTCATTGTAAATTTAATAATATCTAGAGTGTGGGTGTAGCACTGCCACCCACACTCCACACTCACACTCTCTTCAAAAGGACTAAAAATAATATTTCCGACGACGCGATAAAATTAACAAATCTTCGTCAATAGATAATAACAATAAATCAGAAGTGCAAATTCTTCCACAAAACAAAGAAATAGCAACAAAAATTTGAAAGAAGAAACACAATTTTGTAAAACTAAAACTAAAAATATCTTTCTAAGATCAAGATAAATAAAACACAAATACAATAGAAAAATAATCATACATATTAAAATGAGAAACAAGGATATATAGTAAAGAACTTTCAAATATATTGATAATGAACCACTTTTTAGTTGATAAAAATCTCGAAAAGTAAACACAAGAAACGAAAAAAATAAAAACAGATAAGCCAATAATCAGATCGACTTCAAAAATTTATTTTGTCTTTAAGAAAAACACTAGATGAGACATGCCACTTGTTGTCTGAATAATAGTTAATGAGAGTAAGCATTAGTTTGGCAGTATTCCACTGAACACTGATGACAGTGAAGTCAGTGTGCTTGATGGTGTCAGCGTCACTGAGTGTGTCAGTAATGTAGTGAGTCGTGACACCAAAGTCATTGGTGTTTACTAAGCGTCAGCGTCGATAACGTCGGTGACCAGTAAACTCAAACTGCACATCCGTACTCTCAGGTAATCTCGAGTACTAATCTGTTCAACCTGCGATATCAAAAAGAAATTGTCGAAAGACGTTATGAATAGAAGATGATGATATAGATACGATCTGAACGCTTAACAGAGACTTTATGAGTCGATTGAGAAAGACAATTGTATGCTTGAAATTAAAATATACTTGTTATATACTTATCAATTCCTCACATCAAGTTGAAACTGAAACTATGAAAAAATGTTTAGGTTTCTATGATTTGATACAATAGAGTTATAGGCGTCAAAAGAGAAAAAAGATTTGAGAAACCAGAACAGATAAGCAGTTTTATTGTTTGCATTATTTTGTCATTATCTCCGTCATTTTTGTGATCTGCTCAGGTCGGGCAACGCCTCCTTCGAAAGAAAATGTAAAACTAAGCAAAATACCACTTATTATTTTTTTTAAACATTGAGATTTCATATCGAAATTCTTTTTTTTGAAAACACTTCGTATTTTTCTGCACCGTTTTTTTCATTTTAACTCGTTTTTGTTAGTATAATAAAAGGTCAAGTGGGAAAGAATACAGTCTAATATACTACATGTTGGAGCAAATTTTCCACTCTAGAAAATCCCTATAGAGAGTTTGAGAAAAAAGTTTCAGAGAGGGCACAAAAAGACGAGAACGAATGATTCGATGACGCAACTTTGTATCTTTTTTTATGTGTTATTCAGCAGATTTCGGTTTAGAAAACTGGTAATTCGATCCAAAGTAATATCATAGTCTAAATCAACATCAAAACCTGAGTCGGTATATATACATTTCATATATTGTTGGGATATTTTTTTTCATCGAAAAATATATTTCAATTCTTCGCTCAGAATTGGACGCAACAATGAATTTCACGCAACCGTTGCTTTCATTCTTGGGACATCTGCCAGTTTGTGTTCTAGTATCATTTTATAACCTTAAAACTTGTTTGTTTCTGTCGACATAACTTTGTCATGAAATTCATTTCTTTGCCTAACTCTGCGAGTGGAGTAGAAATGAAGTTTTCGATGAACAAAGAGTGTCTAAAGAATATCTGAAATACATTTAGATCGACTCAGATGTTGATGCTGATTCAGAGTATGATATTAGTTTTGATCAAATAACTATATTTCTACACCGAAATCTGCCGAGTAATGCGCAAAAGAAGGCACATATCCATGTCACAGAATTATGCCTCCTTGTCTTTGTATGCCCTGTTTGGAAATTTTTTTTCTCAAAATCTCTGTTAGGATTTTGTACAACGCAAAATACTCTACAGAATGCACTTGATGAAAATATCTCCCGAGCTTTCATCATATGGAAAAAGGACTTAAAACGAAAAAAACTTCATTAAAAAATACGCAGCTCTTTAAAAAACAATTTTCGACATCAAAGTTCAAGTTTTTTCAAGAAATAATAAATCGCATGTGAGTTAGTTTAACATGCTTTTGCAACTGAGACGTTACACGACATGAACAGGTACAAATATGACGAAGATAGTGACAAAAAATTTAAAACCATACAATTGATTATTTTTCTGCTTTCTTAGATTCCCTTCCTGTTCTAACGCTTATAACTTTGTCAAATCAAATCATTGAAACGACAAAAAAATTTCTCATGATCCCAGTTTTACGTAGAAAACTGATCAAAGTGTAAAGTGTACATGTTAATTCTGACTATAAAATGATCCTATGGAGCGTGTACTCGACAGATTGGTGGAGTCTCTCTTAAATGACGCTAGTCTCAATAAAAAAGTAGACTGGCAACGATTAGCATCTAAGCAAGAAATTCTGTAAAAGAACGTGCCAAAACTACCGGCAAAATGGATTGATAAATTTAGTTTCTAATTCTGTCCCCTTCCCATGTAATTGACCACGACGGATAGTGAAAAGTTTTTGTACATCGATATCTGAGTCGCTCTACATTCATCTTTAGAAGACGCTACAACAAGAACTTTTCTTATTAACTAGCAACCTTCATCAACTACCATTGACTTATGACATGAGTTTTACTCAGGTATATGAGCAATAGGTCACTTCAGCGCTGACCGTTCATAAAACAATTCTCATTCATGCATAACATTCTTCGATTTCCTAATTATGTTCACGATCCACTTAAGCTTTATCCAACAACAATCGGACATCCTTTACGAGTAGCTATAACTTCACTAGAAATACTGATTGAAATCACAACAATATCGAACATACTCAACAAACCCTCCATTCAATGAGACCGCATCTTCGATTGACAAGCTCAGAATTCACAAGATGTTCACCGATATAAAAATAAATGGACAGTTTTTAAGAAGCTTCCATTCGAATATATACCTTAATTCGCATCACCGATCAAACATTCATCATATGTTCACCACTTAGAAGAAAAATAGATAGTTCTTACCAACTTTTTATACTGATATCTTGCTGGTATCATATAAAAGATCAACGGCTCATCAGATGTTTACCAATCAGAGAACGAAAGGATAGTTTTATTATTCTTTTATTCGAATATTTTCACCGCTTCTCATGAGAGATCAAAGACTCATCACATGTTCATTACTCAGAATAACAATGAATAATTGTTACCAAGTGTTTATTCGAATGTTTTGCTCCCTTCACACCACAAATTGAAGGTTTATCATATGTCCACAACCACGAAACAAACGGATAGTTTTTATTATTCTTCTATTCCAGCAACTTTCTCACTTCACATCAGAGATCCGATATCAATAAAATGTTCACTGAACAGGAAAAATTCAAATAGATCTTACCAAGTTTTTATTCTAACATTTCGCTGCTTTCATCTCAGATATTGAAAGTTGATCATATGGTCAGCACTCAGGAAACAAAAAGATAGTTATTAATAATCTTGTATTCGAATATTTTGCTCGACTTCATCAGAGGTCGAACATTCATCAGATGTTCATCGATCAGGAAACAAATGCATTGTTTCTATTAATAATTTGTTCGAAATTTTTGCTCCCTTTGTTCCAGAGATCGAACATTCATCATATGTTCAGTGAGCAAAAACAAATAAACAGTTCTTAGCAAGTTTTCATTCTAATATTTTCTGATTTCACATCACAAATTGAAGATTCATCATATGTTTAACAATCAGAAAAGAAATGGATAGTTTTATTAATTTTGTATTCGAATGTTTTGATCCTTTCAAGCCAAAGATTGAACATCCGACTTATGTTCACTGATCAAAAAACAAACGCATAGTTTCTATTATTCTCCCATTTGAGAATTTTGCTCGCTTGACATGAGAAATACAATATTTATCATATACTCATCAATCATGCTACAAACGAAAAGTCCTTACCAAGCTTTTATTCTGATATTACCCTATTTTCACGTCAGAAGTTGAAGGTTGGCTGTGTGTTCAGCAACCAGAAAACAAATGAATAATTTTTATTAATCTTATATTCGAATATATTGCTCCTTTCGCATCAGGGACCAAACAATCATCATATATTCACTGATTAGGAAACAAACAAACACTTCTTAGGAAGTTTTTATTCTAATATTTTATTGGCTTTATATCACAGTTAGACGATTCATTATATGCTCACCAATGAGGACACTAACAGATAGTTGTGATTAATTTTCTATTTCAATATTTCACTCGCTACATTGAGAGATTGAAGACTTGTCAGATACCCACTAATTCAGAAAATAAACGAATACCTTTTATTAATCTTTTATTATAATACTTTTCTTGCTTCACATCAGAGATTGAAGTCTAAGCAGATAGTCAAGAATCAAAAAGCAAACGAACACTCTTCACTAATCTTCTGTTCGAATATTTAGCTTACCATGAATGAGAGAATGAACATTTCTGATATATTCACTGAGCCCGGAACGAACATATAGTTCTTACCAAGTTGTTGTTTTAATACTTGGCTGCATTCACATCAGATATTGCAAGTTTATCATATATCCACTACTGAGTAAGCAAAAAAATAGTTCTCACCAAGTCTTTATTCGAATATTTTACTAGGTTAATATCAGCGACTGAAGTCGATTGTGCTTTCATTAATCAAGAAACAAATGAATAGTATTTATTAGTTTTACATTCGACTATTTTGCTTCCTTTCCATCAGGGATCAAACATTCATCATATATTCACTGATCAGAAAACATGCACATAGTTCTTACCATGTTATTATTTTAATATTTTTCTCCACTCTCACCATAACTTGATGATTCAATATAGATTTGCTAAGCAGAAAACAAATGGATACTTTTCTTGTTCTTCTATTTTCATATTTCCCTCGCTTCACATATTAGATTGAAGGTTCTCTGGGTCCTAACGAGTCAGAGAACAAACGGATAGTTTTATCAATCATATATTCTAATATTTTCCTCTTTTCACATGAGTGATTGGAAGTTCCTTAGATGTTCACCCATTAGCAAACAAGCGAATGGTGTTTAAAATTCTTCTATTCGATTGCTTACCTCGATTCATATTACAGATCAAACATTTATCATCTATTTATGCCTCAGAAAACAAACACACAATTCATATTAAGTTTTATTCTGATCTATTGCTGGTTTTCCATCAGAGATTGAAGATTCATCATATGCTCACGAATTAGGAAACAAGTAGATAGTTTTTATAAGTCTTCTATTGAAATATTTTGCTCTTTGCGGATGAAAACTAGGATATTCATCATATGTTCACTGATGAGAAAATACACAAATAGTCCATACCAAGTATTAATTCTGATTTTTCGGTACCTTCACTTTATAATTTGAAGACTCATGACTTGCTCACCAGTCAGAAAACAAACAAATAGTTCTTATTAAGTTTTGATTCTAATATTTGATTGACTTCTCATCAAAGATTGAAGATTCATCATATGTTCATCAATTAGGAAACAAACGGCTAGTTTTCACCAATCTTCTATTCGAATATATTGCTAGTCTCTATCGTAGATCGAACGTTCATCATATTTTTACTCATTAGGAAACAATCTAATATTTCTTAGCAAGTTTTTGTTCTAATATTTTGCTTGTTTCGTGTCAAATATATTACAGTTATCATAGGTTCACTAATCAGAAAACAAACTAATATTTCTTAGCAAGTTTTTATTCTAATATTTTGCTCGTTTCGTATCGAGTATAGAACAGTCATGGTAGATTCACTAGTCAGGAAGCAAACTAATATTTCTTACTAAGTTTTTTTTCTAATATTTTGCTCACTTCACATCAGAGATTGAAAACTTATCGTATGTTAACCAATCAGGAAACAAACTGATAGTTTTTATCAATTTTTTACTCAAATATTTTACTCGCTTCACAGCATGAATCAAGCTTTCATCATATGTTCACTGATCAGAAAATAAACAAACAGTTTGCACCAAGTTTTCTTCCAATATTTTGCTCCCTTTGCATTGAAGATCGGATATTCACCATTGAGTCATGAATCGAGTAGCAGACGGATAATTTTCAGAACTCTTGTATTCGGATATTATTGACGCTGCGCATCAGCGTTTCAGTATTTACCATATGTTCATCGATCTAGAAATAAGCGGCTAGTTTTTACTAATTTTTTATCCTAATATTTTGTTCGTTGTATATTCATTTTCGAGGTTTCATAAGTCACTTTTATCATCATGTAGCTGAGGAACAGTTTGTAACAAGCTTGTGTTCGATTATCGCTATTTAAATTTATCAATGGTGATCCCTAGTGATATAAGTTACAATCAGATGATAGGTGAGTAACATTTACAAGGGTTGGATTCATATTTTTTCTTCATACTTTGTCGAATGTGTTGTTTTCCTGATGTGGCTGAATATCACATTAAAAAAATATAGTTCAAATTCAGCAGCGTTGAAATTTTTTATCATCGAAAAGTCATTATTCAGAGTAACTATTAAATGTTACAAGCGCAAGGCTATTGAATAGCTCAAATTATAGTTCCGTTCTAATATTTGCCGTTGTCTGGACCACTCTGTATTTTTTAACAATGGAGGTATTGATCGCAAGTTTTGCGATAACAGTGAACTAGAGCGGGTTTCCGATTCCAGCACGACAACTAACTATTGAAATGTGTCAGTCAGAATGAGAGAAGATTGTTGGTTATTTGAATGATAAAAACAACAAATGTTTGGTATGATTATGTCGCTGATCTAAAAAAACAGGCATTAACTTCTGACAAGTTAAAATATGGCATAACAAATGAATTCTTTGTATCAATCAGATATTCAAATATGCTGCTTGATTTGAAGAAAAAGCTTAGAATCAAGCAATAAGACTAAGGGTGAAATAATAACTGAATCAAAACTACACTTTTATTCAAATACTAGACACTAAACAATATGCTGAGATGAAATTTTATTTATTAGTAGATCATTGAATAGAAGCATGATTTATACTGTTTTTTTCTATTAGTCATCTATCATACTCATTTGATATCAACTATTCGTAACTATAATTATTTTATACAATTTTATGGAAAGCGAACATAATAATGTTAAAATTCTATTCAAATAATAAGCACAATTCATATAGAATTAAGAAATAGCTCATTTATCGTAGATCATGCGAGAGATGAATTTAGTATACAAAGATATTTTTCAAATATGCACTTCACTCGAAAATAAACATCTATAATGCATAGTATGTTCGTCGGTGGTATAGTAGATGTATACTTTTAAAAAAAGTATAATTCCTATAACAGACTCAACTTAGTCAACGATTTGGTATAGGGTCGTAATTGTATGCATTATCAAAAATGAATCAATCATATTATATTTCTATTTATTCACTTCACGTTCTTCAGAAAGAAGGTTTATAACGCAGAATATATTTGTTGATGATATACCAAATGATCGACTCACACCAAGTGTCTGTTCAAATATTTGACACACAAATGGTCTAAGCTCATCACAAATAAAAGTCAAGATGATCATTCAAAAAATGAATCGTTTACAGCAATATCCTATACCAATATTTATTCTATACGATATAAAAGCATAGAACATATGACAAGAACAGCAACAGTGCAATAGATGAACAATTCATACGAAGGTTACAGTCATATATGCCTCTCATGCCACAGTAATATCAAAAGTTATGATCACATTAGATTGTTCCTAGAAATGGTATGAGTTAGAAGAAGCTTTCATTCGAATATTTGATTCTTCTCAAATAAAAGTATGAGGGTAAAAATTTAGTCAAATAATTCCAGGAAAGCGGACAGCGTCAACAATAGCTGCATTCAAGTTTTCGATCACTTTGAACCATTGATATGAAATGTGAGGTGTATTGCAAGAGTACATGATTCACGAGCGATATGAAGAAGGAAGCTCAATTCATCTATCCTGTTCATCATCGTTTAGTCGATGTTGACCTTATCGATCTATATGGTGAAAGAGTACATGGTTTATGGACGATATTAAGCGTCAAGGTTCCATTCATGCACGCTGTTCATCATCATTTAGTCGATCGCGACCCTGTCGATCTATTTGCTGTCGTTGAAAATGGACAAATCACACGTTTGTGAATCAATCTCTTGCGCAATTCACGCAGATTGAAATTCGACTCAGCATTATTATAATCATTTTCGACCAAGCGCGGCTCTGCCCACACTGTACTATATGCTACTAATACCAAAGCAATGAGCAGCATACAAAATACCTTTGTTGCATTAGCCATGGTCTGCTATTGATGTTGAATGGAGTATAAATAGAGATGAATGGTGTGCACACTGTGAATATGAAATAATACGATTGCATAGATATTCTTTTGGCTTTAAATATGTATGCATAGACAAAAGACAGATTCTAGAATAGCTCAAATCTTTTTTTTCTTTTGTTTTGGCGACGATCAATCGACCATAACTATTGTGTGATTGCAATAAAATTTTTCCTACATACGCGCCGAGATAAAAAAAAATAAATGATAAAAAAAACAAATCTCTCTCTTTACACAAGCGTTTTTTTAACCTAAGTAGAGAGACAGAAATACACAAATATGTTACTTTTCTCGCATGGCTTTTCATTCACTGTTAAATGATATTATGGTCTTCAGCTATTCATAATAACGATAGTGACGTGATTTATTTATACATAAACAAAGCCAATTAACTTACCTTGCGCATTTATATGCATCAAGCAAAAACATTAACAGTGAGAAAAAATACAATAGCCTACTTATAGATGAAGAAAAAAAGAACAAAAAAAATTTCTCGATCATGCGTGACATTCTGTGTATAGATGCATCTGTGTTGAATACAGGTTTGAAGCCAATTTTCTTCAAGAATTCGTTTCGTTGTTTTGATAAATGATTCAATAATACAAACTCAATTGTCGAGACACAAATGAACAAGTGAACTATAGTATTTGAAGAACAACATAGTATGACATAAAAGGAAGATATTATTTTTCTAATTTAATCAAACAGGCAACAGAAAAATAACTCTAATGTAAAGCAAATCAATCAGCATTATTCTCTGTCTAGTCTGTAATATAACTGATTCAACTGATGAAATTTCTTCGATTTGTTTGTTCATGGACAAAGTGAATTTATTCATTGGAAGAAACTGAATCAAAAGAGATGTTGCAGATATGACTACTATACTATAATACTAGCTCATACTAAAAATTTCAGATAATGACTAGCATTTCAAGCTGAACAACAGATAGAGTTTAGTAAACATAGAATTCAGCATAATTGCAGTATTCTTTAACAAGAACACTTGATTCTTCTCACTCCGATACTTCTTGTTTGAACTGTACATTTTCAAACATACCAACCAATTATAAATCAAATAAATACAAGATAAATTGAGCGATATAATTTAATTCAACAAAATAAATATTAATGCAGTAAAATAGAAAGTGTATCAACAAATCGATGAGAAGCTACTACAACGGGAAAACAAAATTTACTGAGCACAAATGAGCCAATCAGAAAATTCCAAGCGTCAGAGCATCATCTAGGAGACCAGAAATTAGAAAATGGCTTCCTTAGCGACTGAATCGACATTAAATCAATCTAAAAGATTCCGCAAGGACGAATCAAATAGCCGATCTAAACGATATGAAAGCTCCATTTTCCATAAAAACAGCTATCCATGGAATCGTCGTGGCTTTAAAGATGAATATGGTGGGCACAAAAATTCTTCCATCAAATGAACTCATTTCTGATTGATCCCGTGTGTTTCACACAATTCAGCTTTCAATTTCCTATCAATTCATATCAAACTCAAAGACATAATTCACTTTTTACAAAAAAAAATGTTCTTATTACCGGTGAATACGATCCGTTAGACTGAATTCAGTTTTCGATTCTCTATCGACTCATATCATGCTCAAACAGAAAATTCAATTCTCACAAAAAAAAATTTTCTTCTACATCTACCCCACGTACCTATATCACCATACTCGTGGAGATGAAACAAACATATTCACCACTTGAAACTAATCATTCCCCCTGGATTCGATCTGTTGGACTAAATTCAGTTTTCAATTCTATATACCTTTATATCAAAGCCAAAGATCACATGCACTTTTCACAAAAAAACAATTTCTTTAAAACGTTGCTGCCGGACATAAAAATGGAGTAGGAAATATAAACAAAGAAAGTCTTCCTCATACAAATGACCCATTGCCGGCGATCGAAAGTGATTATTCTACTTCAGAATTTAATTCTCTATCGCTTGATATATAATTCAAAGAGACAATTTATTTTCGAACATAAATAATTTCCTTTCCAACATTGATGCCTGATATATAATTGGGTTAGGACATATGATTAAAAAAGTCTCATACACACCATTGAACCATTGCCGATCGATCGGAAGTGATTATTCTGGTTCAGAATTTAATTCTCTATCGATTGATGTATAACTCAAAGAGAGAATCGATTTTCAAAAAAACAATTTCGTTTCCAACATTGATGACTGCCGTATAACTGGGGTAAGACTTGTGAAGGGAAAATGTCTCACTCACACGATTGAATCATTGCAGGTCGATCGGAAGTGATTAATGTGACTCAGAATTTAATTCTCTATCGATTGATATATAAGTCAAAGAGAGAATCCATTTTCGAAGAGAAAAAATTTCGTTTCCAACATTGATACCCCACATATAACTGGGGTTGGAGATATTAAAAAAAATTCTCGCTCATACAACTAAATCGTTGTCGGTCGGTCCGAAGTGATTATTCTGACTTTGAGTTTAGTTCTCTATCGAATGACATTATACAGAAAGAGTGAATTGATTTCATTTATGGAAAAAAATTAATCACAAAATAGTATGTTATAATGTAGCAGATATGGAATATTTCGAAAATATTTTTATACATATCGTTATCGTTCGATTGGCGTTTATTAACTTTTGGTTTAGAAGATGGAGTATTTAATTGTCTTTCGTATAACACTATGGCGAAAGATTGAATCGATTTCATTCAAATAAAAAATTTACCCCACAATCGTATGCCACGCGGTAACTCATATGAGATTTGTTCGAAAAAAAATTTCTTATATCAATGGTGCTGCGTTGCCGACGATTGACATTATCTGTATTAGATGTGACATTTTGTTTCGTATTATGATCGGAAGTTTGGATGTTTTTTTTTCTGTGTTCTGTCTGACCTTATTTTCTTTTGATTGTCGGTATTGGGACTGTTAATAATTGTCCCATTTACGTAATGGGATTGCTATGTGTCTCTTTGATGTCTGTTTGTGTTTAATCTAATAAAGGCGGTATATATAGATATGTTTAGGTTTGTATTTTCACTTTTGTTTTGTCGAATGAAAGTTAATTCATTTTCGTAATATGTCGTTGATATTGTTATGTGTGTTCTTTTTCTTATTATATGTTCCGGCGTGTTTGTTCAGGATAAGAAAGTGGCTCCAAAAGACTTTGAAACAGTGTCTGTCGTCGTTATAGCCGGTGGCTTTCCAGTCGTTTGAAGAGTACGATGCTTCGTTGTGGTTTAGATGTGCTTCTGCCGGTGTGATGGCGCTTACAACAACATTGAGTCCAGTTGCGCAAAGTAGTAAGTCAGAAAGTAGGATGAATGTGTTGGAGAGGTTGTTTTCGAATTGGCTCTATGTTGTTGTAAGTGCTATCTCTTCTGGGAGATTCATAGAATCATGTTGGTGTGGGATTAAATGCGTGAGGAATGGTTGTGCCTTCAAAGGTAAGGTGTGATTTAAATGTCGGAACGAGTTATTGTGCATTCGTTTTCGTTTGTTTCAGCGGTCTTGGTGCTATCCCAAATATCTTTCGAAATACCGCCGAAAACGAGAACTTCAAGAAAGTACGTGAATGAAGTTTCTTTTTGTTCACTTCAAGGAAACAATTTTTTTAGAACATAAAATGATGTTAATGGAGATGGCAATTATTCAACCATCTGGATCAATGTCTTCATCGCCTGGCTTACTCTCAACATGAATCGATGAATTAATATAAATATTGTAAATAGTTTTTTTTGTCGTGTAACATGTCAAATATTTATTGTTGAATAAAATGTGCTTTTCGAACGGAACAATTGTTTTACTCCATGCATAACCTAAAATATGATTCGAGTCTAACAAGCACATGATATCTCCATATTAAAATCAGAGAACGATCACTCGTTTGTTTGTTTTAACGTTATCTCGATAAAAAAATAAAACATCAATGATAATTATCTTTATTTGGAACTTGTTGGACTACCATGAACTTACACAAAGAGTACCCGTATACGAATTTATTTGTTTCTATTATTGTTTCCAATAGTTTTATGTCTCTTCTAAGATCATCTTACGAGTATATGCTAACAAATTAATATACAGTGATATGATAGTATTGAAACCAACCATTGAAACAAATAAGCAAGAATGTAAGCACTGTTAATGTGTTTCGGTTGTAAAAAAGCAATGCACAAAGAAAACTCATTAGGTTGTCAGTTATCAAATGATGAAAATTTTAGCTAAACGACACATCAGAAGAAAAACTGTATCTGAAAACGAAACAGACTGTAAAGTTAAATTTAAAATGCACAAATGATTCAAGTCAGAGAATTTTCCAGAAATTACTGCTATCTGTGAC
>CAJNOP010001849.1:0-23164 GCA_905250075.1 Rotaria sp. Silwood1 | reverse complement strand
TAATATAATGTTGATATGATCATATATTACATTACTGAAAAAAAAAAGATGTTGAATCATGAAAATTATATTTTCATTTGCATATAGAATTCAAAAAACATCTTGACAAATTTTATCTATTATAAAACATAATGTATTCTGTAACAATAGTTAGTGATTTGTAATACTTTCACATCTCTTGGTAACCTCAAATATTGTTGAATTTTAGAACTAAATAAGTTGTATTATGGTTCATAATATTCGAGAACTTCCATATTCAATGTAATTAGCTTTGCTAAGTAATACCTATCTCAGAGTTTGCTCCATCCTGCCAATATTATCGAAATATTTGTTGACTTTGAAAGGTGATGCTTAGATTGAATATATTAATTGTCAAGATCTAAACGTTTGACATACATTACCTCAGTCATTTGAGAAATTCAGTAAATATTAGTCAGTTGTTTTTTGTTAAATACTGTCGTCAGCATGATTCAAGGACAATGTATGATGATATCAAAAGAAATTTGATCATTTATCTAAAACTTATATAATCGTCAAATAAAAAACATCTCATTTCAGAAAACAAAATGCAACAAGAAAACAATAATAATTCATGTTTTGAATGGATTCAATTATTCATAACAATTTCTATTCCTGTCGCTATTGGTGTTTATACGATATTAGAAAGTAAGCGTGATTTTGCAATAGAAACTCATAATCGTAAACAAGACCTTTATATAGCCGATGATCAACAAAAAGATTTAATTCTTCATGAATGTCAAAAAACATTAAGTAAATTAATTGAAAAATATGGTACAAAACTTAATAAAAGTTCATCCGCTTCAATTGTTGCTCGTTTTACAACACTTTCAGCATTAAATCGTCTTGATTCTAATCGACGAAATTTTCTCGTTCGTTTATTATATGAAGCTAAATTAATCACATATCGATCAGATGATTATCAACCACCAGTTTCACTTCAATCTGCTAATTTAACTGATTTAAATTTAATTGATGATGACTCTGAACAAAGAATATTAGTTCATCTTTCATTGGAAGGTACGATTATGACAAGAGCTGATTTTCATGAAATTAATATCCGTGGTGCAAGATTTCGAGATGCTATACTTATTAATGCTGATTTTTCTTGGACTTGGAATAGTCCAACATTCGATGATGAGATGAATACTTTTAAATATAATTCTTCAAAATTGTTTTTCGACAATGCAAATTTAACATCTGCTTCATTTTTTTCTGCTACATATGATAATGTTGATTTTACTCGTGTGATAATGATTCATGCTAATTTACATATGTTTTTCTGTGTCAATTGTTTATTTGATTCTGTTACTATGATTGAAGTAAATCTAGAAAATGCAGCTATTGAAAATTCTTCATTTATGTTTGCAAAACTTGACTATGCTAATTTATATCGATCAAAATTTGGTCTAAATGTTGATTTTTATGAGACGATTATGAATAATGTTAATGGTGCTTATACTAATTTTACAAAATGTGCATTAACTAAAACTAAATTAATGAATTCAATATTTGATTATGGTGTATTTATTGATAGTACCTTTTCATATGCATATATGTATAAAGTATCAATGAAATATTGTAGAGTAATCAATGGAAATTTTACGGGTGCAGATTTAAGTTATAGTGATTGGAGATATGCTCATTGTGAACGATGTATATTTAATCAAGCAAATTTGACAAATGCTAATTTATTTGGTGCAACATTTATTAAGAGTGATTTTCGATATTCTGAGATTGTGGAAAAACAATTATTACAAACTGCTTCTCTAGAATGGTCAATGCTTTCTATATGAAATGCATTTAATTACAAATGAAATTTTTGTAATATATTGATATGTTTTATATTGTAAATAATTTTTAATTTAGTTTTTGTTCATTTATAAATACTTAATGATGATCATAATCTTGAGTTAGTAAAACTTGAGATGTCGTATGTTTTTTCAAATCTGTGATGTGATTTAGTTTTTTTATGTTATATGGAATCTAGAAAAATTATACTTCGAACTATTTTTATATTTTACTGAATTGTATGTCTAACAGAATCAGAAAACAATGATCTATCTATTCTTCTTATTGACATACTATGGTGTCAGCTCATAATCCCGTATTTTTTGCAATGAATAGAATGATCTACCAAGATAAAAGTATCTTAAATCATTGTGAATCTGAAGAACTGGTAAATTATTCTAAAATTTCTCTTTCATACGGTATTAATGTCGGATTTTTATTTAAATGTCTTCTATTGTTTTTCAAATAATTTTTTATCGTTTCAAGCTATGTAGCTCAGGTTGTGATCATTCGAAAGAGCAACCTTGGAAATAACGATCCATATGAAATTTATTACGTTCAAAAATCTTCCTGATGATTATTTTTCAAGCTGATTTCGTTTTCTTTTTGTTGTCTATCTTCACAAGTTTTCATGATGATTTAACATTAAATTATGCCAAATTGTAGCTCAAATCTCATTGTACTTGTTGTAAAAATGTCACAACTTTTTATGGACGTCTTGACTTCTTTATTTGGTTATAGATTGTGCTCAAAACATGTTGTTTTTACCACAAATTCAATACGGTTTGGTCTAGAATTTGGCATAATTTCATATGAATCATCATGAAAACTCATGAAGATAGACAACAACAAAAAAACGAAATCAATTTGGAAATAATAATCAGAAAGGATTTTTTTAACGTAGGAAATTTCATAGGAACCGACGTTTCCAAGATTGCTCTTTCGAATTATTACAACCCGAATTACATAGTTTAAAACGATAAAAACTTGTACGATAAATAATGGAGGACATTCTAATAAAAATCCGACATTCGTTTCATTCTCAATTTTATTTAAATATTTATTCATGATTATTTCAGCCCTGTGCATTCCTTGACAAAACCTAGAAGTATCTTTGTGGATCCATAATCCGAAGAATTCGAGTATTTATCGTTTGCAGAATCTCTCATAGTGGAACATGTTCCTATTGAGCATTTCTTCAAGCTCGTGCTTTTGATATTTTTTTTTGCATTAAGAATGCAATATCCTACCAGGATCTTTACAAGAATGATAGAAAGGATTCTTTCGAGTTTTTATCAGATTTTGTCGACACCTATTCGATATCCTATTAAAGTTTCTGTCAGGAATCATAGCTATATCAGACAGAAATTTTCCTAAGAATAGAACAAGATGAGTAAGAATTCTGAATTGTTAAATTCTACTAAATTTTGATCAGGATTCTGTTTCAATTGCCATTTATGTTTGTCTTTTGGGAATATTTTCTGGACTTTTCTAGAACCAGCGTTTCTAGTCTTGAAAAAAATAATAGCAATCTTGATGAGACAATACAGAGATGTAGTTAAAATTTTTGCAGATTTATGTTTAGACTATACCAGACTTTGATATTCGAGGTCTTATCAAGAATTTAACCGATTCCATTAAGGATCTTAACAATAACAGACAAACTAGTTTCATCAGGCTTTTAGCTAGCTTTTGTTGAGGATTTGTTCAAAATTTTTATGAATTCAATATCATCTGACATTTAGGGAACAAAATTTATTATCTGTCCGATTTTATACAAGATAAAATTTGAATCATTATTATATTACAGTGTTAATATCAGATTCGTTGTTGCACTGAGTTTTTTTTTTTATAAAATTACTATTTTTAGTGACAATGAAAGCTTTCAGTAAAACTATTCTCAGTTTTATTTAACCGTTAAAAAAAACAAGGTTATCTAGACATTTTTTAAACTCGATTGGAGAACATGTCACAGCAGAAGTTTGTCAATTCAGAGTAATATTTTGAATTGAAATATTCCATATTTCAAATGTTTCTCGGGATAATTTGTGTTAACACAAAAATTCAACTACAAGTTAACGCTTCAGAGAGGATTAAGATATTGAAGATTCATTTTAATTATATGTAATAACATCGTACAGTATACTCGGCATGCTGATCGGTTCGTGAACTGAAGATCTACACATCAATAATCAGAGTTAATTTTACTTCTGTTGTGTTTAGAAAATCTTGCAAAGATCGTTTGAAGATATCTTATGGCGCACTCACAGAAGTCTAGTTTCCTTCTTTAACATACAACCAGTGGCTTTTATTTTAATTTAGAAATGTGTGAAGTTCTGTCAAGCTCTAGAAATCTCGAGACTACAAACTGTTTTCAGGCGTTTGTCGTATCCTAGAGAAAACGGACGAATCTGCGCCAGGTTCTCATTAGGTCTATAACAGATCTTTTATGGAAACACCAAAGATTTTCTAACTACTCATGATATGCATAGTAATTGAACCCACACAGGACTAAACAAACAAGCACGCAAAGATCTTATGGGTGTGGGATGGTCCATAGGGAAGATTCGGGAGTTTTTCAGAGATTTCAACACCAGCATCTATCCATCATCACGGGTGTGGGTGTGAGTGTGGATTAAAGTGAGTTCGTGTCACAGTTAATAACATGAACATTTACAAACATTCACGACACTATCATCTTCATCCATCCACACCCAAACTTGAGACCCTCTTATAACTAGACCCACACATATATTGCCATTAGTTATGTTGAATAAGTAACGAGAAATATGAGATAGTAAAATAGAAAAATCATAGCATTCGATTATTTTCTAATACAGTAATTAATTTTTGAATTACTTCAACATCAATTGTGTTATTGTTTAGATTTAATTGTGTGAGTGTCTGTGGTTATTGATGTAAATAAATTAAAAATTAATGAATGCAATATTTATCTTACACGATTTATCGTTAATGCATCAAATAAATATTCAGCTCCTAAGTCATATATTTGACTTCCACATAGATCCAGCTGTCTGAGTGTCTATGTAAAATGATAAACATATAAATATATGAATAAATAAATCAACTAATTATTATACTCTGTTATTTTTTAATGCATCAGCTAAATATTGTGCTCCTTGATTACCCATTTCATTCCATGCAAAGTTCAAACTTGTAAGCGTCTGTATCAAATGATAACAATCAATAATAAACAGATGAATAGAGTATTTATTTTACTTCATTGCTTTTTAATGCAATAGCTAGATATTGCACTCCTGAAGATCTGATTGCATTGGATTGAACATTTATAGTTGTGAGTGTCTGTCAAATGTTCACTGTAATATATACTCAGATCAATGATTTAAACGTCTGGATTCATGAGTTTCCCACGGTATCTCTCAGAAATGACGCCATTTCTGACCGAAAATGATAGAAACTAGGGACTAGAAAGCAGGAATCCGATGATCATATCTAGTTGCTGGTTCTGACCAATTACAGTTGATTTCGACAAGCACTGGATGAATTCGATCAACAGAGTGGATTCCTAACCTCAAGTGCCTACCATCGTCGAAGTTTTCTAGAGGGAACTAGTCGTGTCTCATTCATTTGGATAGCTCAGATAATAAGTATCTCACTTGATTAGTATGCAATGCAGTTGCTAGATATTGTGCTCCTTGATCACCAATATTATTCCATCCGAGACTCAGAGTCGTCAATCCCTAAGATGATTGATTAGTATAGATCAAATTGTATATAGAACAAATCTCACATGGTTATCTAGTAATGCATCACCTAGATATTTTGCTCCTTCAGCTCCAATATCATTTCTTTCAAGATTTAAGGTGGTAAGTGTCTGTGTCGAATGATAAATAATAAATATGAGATATTGATATATAGAAGTATATTCACTCGATTAAAATATAATTCACTAGCTAAATTTTTTACTTCTTCAAAACCCATTTCGGTTTTTGCAAGATTCAGTATTAAAAGTGTCTATAATTAACAGTAAAAATAAAAATGAATTTCGAGTCTACACAATTAATTTCACCTGATTATGTTGTAATCCATCAGCTAAATATTTGGCTCCATCGACGTCAATTTTATTTGATACGAGACTTAATGATGTAAGTGTCTATTTAGAATAATTAAATTCAATAGAAAATAGATAAGTAAAGTATATATCTTACTTTATTCTTTGATAATGCATGAGCTAGATGTTTAATTCCTTCTGCATCGATTAAATTTTCACAAAGATTCAGTGTTGTAAGTGCCTATATGTTAAATATTAATAATAGACATTAAATAGATGATTATTGTTATTTTCTCACTTGATTGTTCTGCAATGCATTTGCTAAGTATTGTGTTCCTTTTGAGCCAATACTATTTCCTTCAAGACCTAGTGTCATCAGTGTCTATATAAGTAACAAAAAAAACTACATATCACATAGATATTGATAGAGAAAATCTCAAATACATTTTTTGATTATCATATGATCTTAAGTTAATGCCAACAACAAAACTATGAGTAATGACAATAAGATTATTTATATTGGAAGAGAGATGTTTTTCTATTAGTTTATATCTATAGATATTGAAAGATTTTTTCTATAATATTTTATGAATATCGATTTAGACAATGATCTAGATGACAAACAACACAATCAGGATATGATATCTCAATTAGGATTGCCATATAGTTATTTTAGCTATAAACAACAGTGTTTCACTGTCATAATACGTACTACATTGTTTAATAGAAAAATACTAAAAGACAATTGCACATTATCTTTGTTATCCATTATGATTAGTCAGTATACAGATGTGTATGAATGAGAATACTGG
This sequence comes from Rotaria sp. Silwood1, assembly GCA_905250075.1. Lineage (NCBI taxonomy): Eukaryota > Metazoa > Rotifera > Eurotatoria > Philodinida > Philodinidae > Rotaria > Rotaria sp. Silwood1. The sequence goes on along the minus strand of CAJNOP010001849.1, from coordinate 16,510 downwards.
ATGAAAACCTCTTTCATATTCGAGTAGTCTAAGTATCATCCAGCACTTTTTTTCATAATCCATTAGTTTTTCATTTATTGGAATGTTTTCTATTATTCATCTTTAATTCAGTAAACTTCTCTATTTTCGATAAAGTAACTTTCATTTGACTCGTTTCTTCTTGGTTATATCAATGAAAAAACAATCAAAACACATCGGTAAAGTAGAAATATTTATCGTCTAAAACTATGAGAACATTTTTCACTTAATTGATCAATTACTGCTCAACATTATTATTTGAATATAAAACATGACTCTTAGTAGGTAAATACAAATCAAAATATAACTTTATCGATCTAGATTTCTTTGCAATAATTTATCTCACTTGATTAGTTTCCAATGCATCAGCTAACCATTTTGCTCCATTAGGACCAATATTGTTCCATCGAAGATTTAGTGTTCTAAGCGTCTGTATTCAATAAAAAAAACAAAGATGAAATTAATAATTCAAAATCCTATCTTACATTGTTTTTAGTTAATGCCATACTCAAATGTTTTGCTCCTGTAGGACCAATATCATTACATATAAGAATAAGAGTTGTGAGTGTCTGAATAGATATGAGTGATCATGAAATATTTCACAATAAATCAAAGTATTTTACTTGATTTCTTTCTAGTGAATCAGCTAGATATTTTGTTCCTTCAGGACCGATTTTGTTGACTTCCAAGTTTAGGGTTGTTAGTGTCTATATTGAATGATCAATATGAAATAATAAAGATTTTTATCTTACTCTATTATATTGTAATGCATTAGCTATATATTGTACACCTCTATTGCCAATATCATTAGTTGATAGATTTAGTGTAATCAATGTCTATGGTAAACAATAAATATCCATATAAGATAAATAATAATACTATTGTTTTACATTATTGGTATGTAATATATTGGTCAAATGTTGCAAGTTATTCTCAGGAAGTTCACCAACAGATAGCTTCAGTGTGTCACATGTCTGTTTGAAATATCAGTAGAAAATATAATATATTCAACAAATAAACAGATTCTTTTAAGTTTATTCTTTATATAAAAGTTGATGATTATAGAAGAATCACATTTAATAATTCATAGTGATTAAATGGAAGAAATTAGAAATATTCTGAGATTTACGACATATTTTATCTATAAGATGTAGAAACATTATTCATTATAGTGTGAGTTATATGAAAAGTTGAGTTGTTATGTCGACAATAAGATTTATCATGAAAAGTTGAACATCTATTCTTTCTGAAGAAAATAAAAATCTATCACTAACTCTAAATCATAAAATTCTCTGACATACTTTTTTCTTAGACTTTTTCAGGATTTAGAACAAAAGATATTCATCACTATTTTTGTTTCTTTACAGCTGCTTTTGACTTCATTTATTCACTAATTCTTCATTTACTTGCTTATAACAGACTGATGCAAAGTATCGAAAAAGGAAAATCTCGCATGTAACAATATTTGAAAACTATATATTCGAATTGTCCGTTCTATTATTCTTTATATTGAATGAGATAAACTTTATTAGAATATATTATTATATATAGTTAGTGATTGAGTGAATCAAATAACTATGTCAATATAACTGTAAAGATAAAGATAGCACCCTCACTAGTCAACATGCTGTACTTGATTCAATATTTCAGCCGTATTACAGATTACATTGTCAATGGTACTGATGGAATCATGTGACCTATCATGAAAAGTCATGTTGAATGATTGATTCTATTTTCTCATCTTCACTGTTATAAATATTACAACTTAACAAGATGAATCAGTCTAATGTAGTCAGTATCAATTAACAAAATTCAAACAAATAGCTTTCAAAAATCTTTCCATTTGAAAGTTTCATTTCAACCATTTTCTTTCTCGAGACTTTCGTATGTTTTATCTTAGTGTTTTTCTTTTCAAGCTTTTCTAAATAAATCGTTTGTAAATCAACATATGTACTTATACAAGTATTTATCATCCTCAAAAAAAGAAATCGGTGGTCATTTTCTCATTCTTTTTTTTTGTACCCATGTCGCATTTGAAAAATATATATGTATGTTCGAAATTACTTGTCATCTTCATCATTCATAACTCTCAATAATAACGATTTGTAAGGATTACTATTCTGATTTACTTGAGCGATTGCCCGTAAAATGTTTCACTGATTGATTGATTAAATCTTAAAAACGAGTAGAAGAAAACAGAAGTTTACCTGATACCGATTGTAAGTATCCACGATTGTATTGAGTCGCATGCAAACATTTCTCAATGAGAGAAAAATTGTTAATTCATCAAGATGATCCAGTATACGATAAACATTTTCGACGGGTAATGTAAGAAATGATGAAGAAACCTTGGCTGTCATTGACGTTCTTTTCTTTTTCTTTTGATATTTACACACGTAAGTGTTTAGGTCAGTATATGACTACACATATGTTTACTAAACACTTTTACGAAAATTTTGATGATGTGATGACGCCATTGGAAAAAAGAAAAGGAAGAAAATTATTAAATCAACTGTAAATTGCTATTATGTCCTTGGTATTTTATGTGAAACGTGGATTTATCTTGTTGGAAATTACCAACCAAACATTTGCGTTTTTTCGAAGGTTATAAGAAAGAAAGAGAAAAAAACAAAAGAAAGTTTTCGATAGGACACTTCCAATTAATACTTGAGTCATTAATGTAAATAAAAACAATAGCAATATATGGATCTTACATATATAAAACAAAACCACAACTACACATTGGTGATGAAAACATATATGATTCTTAGAGATACATATATTGGAGCTAAAAGAGGTCGCTAACACTGACACAATGACTATCAAAGTTGTTAATATAAAACCGTATCTTTGATTCTATTATATAATGACAACGAAAACTAATCAATAATATTTATTTTCAATGTTTTTCTACTGCCTTAAACTTTTAAAAAAAATATGCAAATAGTCCTATGAATAAAGAAATTTATCTACACTATCTATGAAAACCTGTACTTGGATTTTTCAACAGATTGTTTTATCTTAGACGAAAAACATGGTAGAGAACACGGAAATGTTTCATTGCATGGAGAATAGCACAAGTCTATCACTTTACGTAGCTCGAATGAAATGAAAGCTTCACATTTTAGATGTTGAAAAACTATATTTATGATTTTCTGAATATCTCATTCTTTGAGAATTTGCTAACCATTGATATTTATTTCATTCACTCTTGCCGTAAATAATTTTCACTACTTGAAGCATGTTTCAAACTGTTTTTAGCCTTGATGGAAGAAGAAAAAAATTCAAAAAACCAATGTTTTGAATAATTTTGGCAGCTAGATTGTGTGCAATCCATCAAGGGTCATTTTAAGATAGCTTTGTAATTACTATTGAATTATATTGTAAAATCTAAACAATCATCATTTTTTAATCCTGCTGAATAAACATAGGTGTCTGTTCATCAAAGAAATTTTAACATTTGAATGAAAGCATCGATCGATCACAAATTCGAGTCGACATACTGATGATGTCATCGTTTTTGAAAAAAAATAATAGAAAACAACGCTTAAACGGGAATTTTTAGAAAAGAAAAAACCCAATTTTTCGATTTGAGCGCATTCTTTTTTCATTTAAAACGCTTTTTTGTTAACTCAAAGCGTCACTTAAAAACAACTTTTTATGCGTTTAATTGCGTTTTTATTATTCTTTTACCGACAAAAAAAACGAATGTTGACACACGTGATAGAACATTGTCGTCTGTCTAACGCGATTTTTTTTTCTGGGAAAAAATTAACTATTTCAATTTGAATTCGTAATTTGACTAAAACCGATTTTTTTTTGTGAAACAAATCCGCTAATAATTATATAGACAAAAGTTTCATAATACTATACTCGAAGATATATCGCTTGAAGAGGACTATTCTTGAGAGAAATATTTAATAATTATAATTCAAAAGAATGGGTTTTACTGTTACGAAGGAAAGACATCCTTTGCGCAATAAACAGAATATAAGCTCAAATAAGTGAAACAATTTTATTTTGATTAGAAGAATCTCTTAGGCAAGTTGTAGAAGTTATAGATAATATGATACTATGACAACACACTCTGTTAAATTTTTTTTTCATGCAGTGTTTCTTTAGTAAATAAAAGACTGCTGAGAAATGTTTATTGCCTTGACCATAATAACTTATGAGTAATACTGATAACAATCATTCTTCATTTGTATTATTCATTTTTTGTTTCTTCATATTGCTTACTATGTTTTGTGTCTTTAAGAATTCAATTGAAGGCTTTTAGAAATATTGATTTATTTCTCATCTCTATTCGTGTCTCTTATCTCGAATTGAAGAACTTATAATGATATAGTGAAATTGAGTCAAACAAAAACATACGTAGTATTTTTTATTGGATAAATATTTTCACAAATATCTTTGTTTCGTTTTATTTATAAATTAAAAAATTCCGTTGTGTGAATATCAGTTGTTTTTTTTACAATCTTCAAAATTATATATCTGATAGATGACATTCATAGAATCCAATGATACGTAAGCATATATCTCTAAAGTGATAAGTTACATTCAAGAAAAGTTCAGATACATTAAGAGAAAAAAAAAGAGAATTAATAGAAAATTTATCGAATGAAAATGTTTTTTTTTTATATCAAGGTACTGCTTAGTTAGAAATATCAAACCAAAAAGCTCTAGATGAAAACTTAACAAATTGAAGTAAACTAATAAAAGAATAGATCTGACGAGGGAAGCTTCCCAAGTGATAAATCGTTTTCGAGGTCGGACTCTATACATTAGGTAGATTCAAGTGAAGTATGAAAAACTTCAAAAGGATACGTTCCCTTGGGTCTCCCATCTGAAATTATGACCATTTTAGCAGAGTTTTAGCCTATAGTTAGGTATGTACCAACAAATTGAATGGTGTTATTTTGAGCTAAAATTCTGTCCACAGATAGGTGTGCTCGTGGTTAGAATACCCTGAAAATTTCAGCTCAAAAGAATGTTTTCTTCTCGAGATATTGAATTTGCAAAAATCATAAGATTCGCACATCCTTCATGGTATATGAATACATTTTGGGAATTTAGTATCTCGAGAAGAAAACATTCTTTTGAGCTGAAATTTTCAGAGCATTCTAGGCACGAGCACACCTATCTGTAGACAAAATTTCAGCTCAAAATAACATCATTCGATTTGTTGGTACATATCTAGCTATAGGCTAAAATTCTACTAAAATGGTTATAACTTCAGATGGAAGACCCAAGGGAACGTATCCTTTTGAAGTTTTTCATACTTCACTGGGATCTACTTAATGCACAGAGACCGAACTCAAAAACGATTTATCGCTTGGAAAGCTTCCCTCGTTAATCATTACAACAAAATTCGAATGATAGTTGACATACTGAAGTGTTCCGTTCCATTACCATCTAACAAAAGGTTAAATATAAATCAATTAAAGGAGCATCGATATGAATCAATTTTGACATAGATTTTCCGAAAGAAATTGAATTCATGTACTGAATATTGATTAGATTGAGTAGCTAATTGACTTGAACATATTTGGTGATAATAAGATGAAAGCAAGATGATTCTATTATACTTAATATTTGCCTGTGAACACAAACAAATAAAACTACTTTATTCATTACTGTTAAGATGCTCAAAATAAAAGTAAAAAAAAGATTTAATAATTGTACTATAAGTTTGAAGAGTTAAACTAGTTAATGAGACCAAAACAAAACTTGAAATAATAATAAGAACAAGGATTAGACATGTGGCAAATAATTGATCAAAAAAAAGTAATAGCAATACATCATTATTGAAAACATACCATCTATTTTTTTTGCAACTTTAGTTCCATAGTCTGTGCATGGATTATTCATATACAATACATTTGATAGAGAACTTACATACATGTCTACTTAAATTACTATTTGGATTTGAGTTAATGGTATAGTGCGGTTAACTTGATATTTCTCTCTCTCTTCTGTTCTACTATAGTACGGATGACTCGTACTATAGATATGTACATGTATCCTTTTCTTCATATTCATATATTTTCCACAGCATTCTCTCTTTTTGATACTCTTAACATATTTTTCCTCTCGTTCACGTTCTATTAACTCACATTGATATCAAGTTATATTATCAAGAAATATGACAATAATTATTTAGCATTGTTATATCATGTATGAAGCAGATTAAGTATGGAGTTAATTAATAATATTCATATGTAATGAACGCTTAATTAGTAGACAAAGATTATAAGTCAATCTACATAAGTTACGACCGATTCTATTCAGTCCGAAATTCCAAACTTTTGCTTATGCCAGTTATCAGTCTTTAGTCAATAGTGCTTGGGGAAAATATTTGAGAAATATCTCATTAATTTCTTTGGAGAAAATCTATCTGAAAGGTAATTATCTATTGTAGCTCTATACAAATGTTAGAAGATTTTTTTTTGAAAAATTCTCAGATTTTGACAGAGAATTCCCGAATAAGACTAAAAAGTTTGAATCGGTGTCTGAAACAATAAGCTTTATAAAATGAAAAAAGTTTCATGCAAATCTATGCTTGGGATTGATTATCGTTCTATGGTAGGAGATCATAGCTCAAATAGAATGGCTGCTACATGGAATCTGTCATTCGATGAAGCTTTTTATTAACCTATGGAAGACATAAGAATATAAACAGTGAAAAAGTGCAACAGTAATGTAATGACTAATCAAGAATATGATTTGACTGTTCTCCAAATAAAAACTGAAAAATGACTCATATTAATTTACTGACCAGTATATGGAAAAGAAAACTCTATCGATTGCAACTGTGACAAGTACTATCGACTCAAAATCTGTTTTTTTTTTTTTCGAAAAAAAGAATGTAAAAGTCTAAGGAAATAATAATATTTATTTTTACTTTTTCTAGCAGTCAAAAAATAATAATATCTTAAAAAGTGGTAGATTTTGACTTTTGATTTATATGGTACTAGCACAAAATATCGAAAAAACAACTCATCATTTCTAAATTGACATTTTTTTTTTATTTTGTACTCAGTTCAAGGCTTTCGTTCTTCTATCATACATTTCTCGATTATTTATTTTTTTTTTGCTTTTCTTCAATAAAGTATATCGTTAATAATTTATTACAAATCAAACTTATATTTCATAATCAGATAGTTAGGCATATAGTACTCCAGATTTACCGTGTGTTGTATTTATATTGTAAGCTTTTTCTGATGTTTTTTTTGCCTCGAGTAAGACCTAATTATAAGTTATAAAAAGAACATTTTAATCAATTTGACTCTCTATCAAAATCAATCTTTTGACAAATTATTATATGAAATAATCTTTTTCAAATAAGAATAAACTATTATTTATTATTTTTCTATGTTTTTCATCAAAATAATTATTCAAAATAGTAACACTTGAACAATGACAGTAGATTGTTTATTCATCAATATTATGGTATTACTTAACTAAAGTTCATCGGTCTCGTCTATGTAATAGATGTAAGAAAAAGAATTCTAATCTATTATTTTAACATTATTTCTATATGGAGATTGGTCATTTCATCCTAAAACAGACAATATACATAAATTGTATAGATCATTAAAAGCATGTTCATGAACAGAAGAGAAGAAAGAACGAGTAACCATATTTTTTTTTCTCTCTCTTCCATTAAACATAAGAAGAAAGAACAAGTCAAATAGTAGAAAAGAGAGAAAAAAAAAAAACTTTTTCTTCTTGTCTTCCATTCGATATTATTAGTTAAACTGATGGATCTTGAACTTCGTTGTCCATCATGTAAAGAATATTATCAAACACCTATTTATTTACCATGTTCACATTCAATTTGTTATATATGTGCATTAACTTCTATTCGATCAATACATACAATTGAACAAAATAATTCTTCGTCGAATATTTCATTTGCTTCTGATTTCGATAAACTTTCATTAACAAGTGATAATGATTCAGGTATATCAACAACTAGTCGTCCATCTAGTTTACTTTTACCACCAGCTTTACCTGAAATATCATGTTTATCAATAAATTTTAATCATAAGAATATTTATTCAACTTATTTACAATGTTCTGTATGTTCAAAAATTATCTATATGGATATAACAGGTGTAAAAAGTTTACCAAAAAATCATCTTCTTATTGATATTATTAATCGTTATCATAGAGAAAAATCTTTTGAAAAAAATTTTTTTAAATGTCAATTATGTTCTCCTTCACAAGAACAACAATCGATTACATGTATCTGTGAACAATGTCAAATTGGTTATTGTAATCAATGTCGAGAACAATATCATCCAATGCGAGGACCCTATTCTAAACATATATTTATTGATGCAACAGAACAATTATCTAATTATAATGAAAAAATTTTTTGTCAAGATCATTTAAATCGTTTAGCTAATTTTTATTGTATTCATTGTCAATTAGAATGTTGTCAACAATGTTCGAAACATACGAATCATCAGATTATACCTATTCATCAAGCAAGTAAAATGTTTAAGGTAAATTTATTAGATAATTATTCAACAGTGTTTCAATCAAAGTTTTTACTTACAGAATGACGAACATATACTTTTGAGAGGGTTAACACATAACATATTGTATGACAGTTTTAAATTGAAAGGACGAACTCGATCTTCAGAGAAGCGTTATTCTCTAAGTTCTCACGCTGAATAAAACATTGAGTATTAGATATCTTCTTTTATTTTATATTATATTCTAATTGGTTGATTATGTTACCTCTCTTCCATATCTGTTATTAATCAAGTGAAAAGACAATCATGTTATTTAATGGCATTGTCTAAATGCTCATGTACACGTGCTATAGTTGAATATTTCTCATCATTTTTAGATATAACACATAATGATAGACGTATATTTACAAAAACATATATTCGTTGAATGTTTCACTTGTTATATAATCTGACCGTTGTCCCATTAAAATGAGAAGAGTTCTTTTTATGCTTATACTAGCTAAACTATTATTATCATAATATGAGATGAAGTGTCGTTTTAAACTTCCGATTCAATGATAGTCTCTTGTTCTGCTTGTCTTCCTAAGTAACATTAATATGTAAATAGAAGAAAGTATGATGATGTAATTCTTTTTCTCATCAATAGAGGAAATATGAATACATAAATCACTCGATTTTTAGATTTAATGATACACATGATCACTTCTCGTATAGTTCTTTTTTTTTTTTTTCTATAATTATTATCGAATAATCTTTTATTTAGACTCAGTTGTCATCACAATTACATGATTTATCAGAGAAAGCAAAATATGGTGCAGATTTTCTTACTCAATTAAAATTATATCCAGAATATATTAAGGTTTGTTTTTAACTTAAAATCAATGATCAATCATTCATTAGTACTGATTATCATTTAACAATATGTTTTATTTCTAGAAAAATGCTGAAGTATTTCAAACAAATATAATTCAAGAAATTGATAATCTTATATTAAAATTAGAAACCAAAAAACAAGAATTATTAAAATATATTAATGATGAAATTGAAAGAAAAATCTTATTAATACATCGACAATATTCATCATACAATGAACATATACAACGAACAACAGGATTTTTACAATTTTCAATTGAAGCATTAAAACAATCAGATCCATATATTTATCTTCAAGTTGATTTTATTTTTTGGATTTCAATGTTGTTTTTTGTAATTCTTTGTAAGATTTTTTTTTTATAGGTATGTCATGGTCTAAATAGTAAATGTTCATATTTACAAGAAAGTTTCTCTGATAAATATGAATGTAAACCACATACTTCATATGAAATTGATTTTACATTCAATAGTGAATGTCTTTATCGAGATATTCATCGTTTACAATTTCAACAAATTAAACGTAAGAATAAACATTGACTAAATTACTCTATATTGAATTTAAAACAACCTTTTGTTTCATACAAAAATGTGTTATTTATATTTACCCAGACACTACATTCATATAAACAGTACAACTTTGCATATAAATATTAAATTACAGCAGACGTCTTTGCGTTCTATTAATGTACACATAATGATTTCTTCTTTTTTTTTTTCATCCTTTATGATAAACTGTTCAGATACATTTGTTAACATTCTCATATTTAACCTTGCTCAAATTACATCATAGAAATAGTTAATAGAATTTTCTTTTCGTATACAAAGAAAAACGATCTTGATTAATAATGATGATCTTTATTCTCATTTAGCACCATCATCACCACGTTTTATAGCTGAACAATGTGTATGTCATGATAATGAATCTGGAAATAGTTCTGGTGTACTTGCTTGGTCAATGCGTGATATTGGAGCTATTCAAGGTTTTATCCTTGAATTAGATAATGGAACAATTGGTTCAGAATTTCGAGTAAGTAAAAAAAAAAAACAAACACTAAACGAATATTCTTTTGAGCAAACATATATATTCAGCAAGTGTATGCTGGTAATGAAACAATGTGTGCCATTGATGGGCTTCTTCCATCATGTGTTTACACAGCAAGAATCAAAGCTTATAATCAAGCAGGTGAAAGCGCCTATGGTGAATGTATAACACTTCACTCATCTTCCGGTATGTAAACAAATACATTAAACAACATATCGGATATTAAATATTTTTATTTATTTAGTCGATTGGTTTACATTTAATCCTCGTACAAAACATCCAGATATAGAATTTTTATCAAATGATTTTAATTCAATAACATGTCTTAGTTTACAAGAACGAGTAGCACTTGGTTCACGAGGTTTTCGTCAAGGTATTCATTATTGGGAAATAACTATTCAATGTTATGATAATAAATCTGATCCAGCATTTGGTATAGCTCGTTTTGATGTATCAAAAGAAAATATGCTTGGTATGATTAAATTCATCGTTGTTATTTTTAAATACTTCGTACTATTTTTTTTTTTTTTTTCGTTTAATTTAGGTAAAGATTCAAAATCTTGGTGTATGTATGTAGATAGTCAACGTTCATGGTTTATGCATAATGGACAACATACTAATCGTCTCAATGGTGGAATATCTATTGGTTCCGTAATCGGTATTTTATTAGATTTAACTAATGGTACATTAAGTTTTTATATCAATGATCAATCACATGGACCAATTGCATTTTCAAATTTAACACTAGGCGATGTTTATTATCCAGCTGTTAGTCTAAATAAAAATGTACAATTAACACTTGTTTCTGGACTTGATTTGCCTTAAATTAATCAAAAAGAAATATTTTTATTTTTTGTTCTGATGTCTTGTGTTTATTGTTCATTTTCTTTCTTTGACTTATATAAAATAAATATTTCTTGTCATAGATATTGAAAAACAAAAAGTAAGAACATTTCGTCTAGATTTTATATAAAAAGAATGTGATGATGTAAGACAATATCAGATCATTGACATCGTATTCTTTCATATCTATTAAAATGTATTCGAAAGTTTAAAGAACGATTCAATTACTGTCAATGTCAAGTTCAATTTCTCTTTGTCATCTAATAGATAAATAAATTTCTCATTTGTTGAATCGTTATTCTGCAAATAGATTAGACTCTTTTTTTTTTTTTTTAATTATATTTCAATACATTCGATTTCGTTTCCATTCTAATCATAGAATGAATGAAAAGCAATGATTATTCATGATGATTGACGACTCGTGACCTTACATATACATACGCTTAACGTCAAAAACAATGCTTTTGTTGCAAATGACTTTTTTTTTTTTATCTCAAGAGTTCAACAAATGGTGATAGCAGCATGTGTGTTAACATCAGCAACTCTCAAACAGCTAGTTAATGATGACAGATCCACTCTAATCAACTAGCACTATATACTCGAGTGATACATCGATCAAGGACTGACATATATGAGTGTGTGCGGATGTGAATGCATTGCATGTAGCTATTGAATTGAAGTGACCATCAAACAATCAGTTACACTTATCATCTGCTCGCATTTTTGTTTCTTTTAATTATTTTAAGCCAAAAAAGAGGTGTTATTATGTCAAATAGCATAGATCAAGTTTCATGGATATATTGTTCTTGCCATCGATTGAATATCCATTAGACAAAATTGCAATTTGTTTCATTAAAAGCAATTTTGAGTGGTTTCTCTTTTGTTTTTTTTTTCGTGATATAGTCACAATGTTCTTGTTTGATTTCTTTTGTATTCTTAATTCGATATACAATTAATCTGCTTTGAAGGAATGCAAAAAAAAAAAAAAATCTTTGATGTTATCAGAAGTAAATAGAAATAGTGATTCCAACAGAAAAAAAAAACTTACAAACGAAGTTTGTTTATGATCAATAGAAATCAATTACTGGTAACCAGTTTGACAATTGAATATTAATCAATTGAAAAAAAAAAAGTTGTTTCTTTCCAGTAGACAATATGGCTTTTATACTGTATGCGTCAGTAAAGAATTTTGAAAGGATTGATAAGTGACTTATTGAAAATTTAGTCTATTATGAAGAAATTGAATCAATGTTTACACATACATATCTAATATTTTAGGAAAATGTTTATAAAATTTATTTTTCATAATTAGCCAAACGCTAATTTATGGTTAAAAGACATAATGAGTTGTCGATCTTTATTATATAGATTCTAATTCTTGTAAATAACAATAAAAATAGTCTGCAATCATATCTCATGACTACTTAACGATTTGAATAAGTAACTTGATAGAATGCATAAATTTCCAAGCTGAATCTGACTGGTTGATAAAGATATATCACTTAATGAATAAGTAGAAGAAATCATTTTGATTTAAAGACAACATCACAATAAATAATACAGCTCAGTGTCTCAATATTCAGTCTCGTTCATTAATGGTAGTCAATATTTCTATTTAATTGACTTTTGCTGGAATACTGTATTTTAGTGAAGTCTGTTTCGAGAGAGTATTATCGTCTGTCTTTGAAGTAGCATGATGTCTAGCATAGATTCGTAAGATTTTAGTCGTTAAACAAACAAGTACTTTTAAATATGTAGTCCTCCAAATAGTGCATTAACAGATGATGATAGTAAAAATTGCACAAAAGACGAATTAAGCCATCAGGTACACATATAACAAGATAGTTGTAATTTAGAATCTATTTGCTAAGATTGAAATCAAGTAAAGCATGCAGCGTGGTTGTGGGTGAGTGTGACTGGTTGAAAAACACGCTAACAGTCTGTACCTCATGTTCAGATACATTCCTTTTTTCTTATTAAAGAAGCCTGACAGAGTCAAGAATGTCATTTAAAGGAAATAATCAGTTTGATGAAACAACTTGGTTACATTTTCCACATATAGACTACATATGATGAATTTCTTCAATTTGATGAGCATAACCAAACAAGATAGACTTCAAAATGATTATCAGTCGAAAGTTACTCACATCTTTTACCATTAGTAGAGTTCGACTTAAAAATTCAACAAAGTTATTTGCTATTCAATCGTAGAGGGCTATAAAACAGTTGAAAAGTGAGGCCTCTCGGACAATGATAACTCTCGCAATGTCATTGTATAATGATGACTTATTCCTTTTTTTAATGCGATGCTACAGCAATTGGTGACACTTACGACATGGTCATGTATCCTAGTGTACAATACCCATAGAAAAATCATCTCAGATGCATGACACTAATGTCTTTCTGGCTAGTGTGCTCAGAAAATGAATATCGTTGATTGTATGACATCCTGAACATTGAATTTAACAAATTCTCTCTGTGTAGAACACGTAAAAAAATATCCAATACAGCTGCTAGCATACAGAGTGAAAGAAAGAATGAGGAAGAAGTGCACCGACGATAACAGAAATTTCTCGAAGTGATGCAGTACACCTCAGCCTCACATTAGTCACATCGCTTGGCTCCTATAAAGCTGATATATATATTCAATTCGAGCATGCATTTTCGAAGTGAAAACCAACAAACAGCCTGTTTTCTTCAGCTTCTCTTGTCGTAAGACTTTTCACTATCAAGCGTTCATCGACCTCTTGAATTGTTTCTTCAGCGGTGAACTGTATCTTTTCGATCCTGTCTGTGGCAACGAGCTACGACGTTTCAGCTAAACATCGGGTCACAATGATAATAATCAACATTGCAGATGATACGGTCAATCGAAGAAATGTCGCGTACAATTGAACGTGATTAGATTCGATTCACAAATATTCAACACACATGTCGAAGGTTGAAAAGCGTTTGCCGAAAGCAAATAAGAAAGTCGACAGCCCAATAACGGCTTCCACATTCTAAAACTGCGCAAAATCTAGCAGTTGCTCGAACATGCGAGTATATCGCTTCATCGATCCATGAATCAAAATCCATTGACTGATCTTTTGTGATTAGTGGCAGTCACATGACATCGTTTGACACTTCAAAGCATATGTTGATGATCGAAGCACCGATTCGCAATTCCGAAAAAGAACGACAATCGGTCGTAACTAACATTGGCGAACACAATCAAGCTCAGTTCAGTGTACAACGTGGTTCTCTGTTTGATTATGGTACTTTTTCTGATGATTTCTTCCAGTCACGCATCGTCAACAACGATGATCAAAAACAACTGCAAACTTCCCATGCCTATGACAGACTTTCATCTTGAGTAAATCAAAGTATCTCTGAAGAACAACGATTGGATCATGTAAGATGAACACAAACAAGGGCTCGAACCGTTTTGACCGATCATTCCTCGTTCAGGCGGCGAGATTACCACTAAGTCCAGAAATTCAACAGCTTTAATCATATTTGGCCAAAAACAGGTTGGTGAAGGTCGAAGCTCGATCTATGGAGCTGAAATCAGACTAACAAGACCATCGAAAATCAAAATGATTAGACGCATACTGCTCTCGACAACCCGCTCTTAGGGCTTTTGATTCATATTCTATCATTACAGGATAAACTAGAATATGAATCTATAGTATATGCACTACATCTGAGTTCTTTTCAATTGATGATGTCAGAATGAGAATCATCAAAGTATCTGATACCTGGAAGTATCGAAACGTTTATAGAGAGATCATCATTTTTACATGACATATCGCTAAGAAGATGTAAGTTGCTATAGAATCTAACAGCTTTAGGTTACATTTACAAAGTTTCGAATCAAAAATAATCTACAAATGAAAAATTGAAGCAAAAACCACAGCCAGAAAGGTTCGCTTGAGATGTTCATTAGTATCATTCGAAAAATATTGTCGAGAAAAGTCAGAACTCGAGGGTTGGTAAAGTCAGACGCATCAATGTGCATCTTGCCTTTATTCACATTCGCACCCAAAACCCAGTCAATGTGCTAAAAACTACGGTTTTGTTTTTATGGAGATCTTGTATTTAATAATTTGTTAAGCGTTTGCATTCTGATGTATCCTTTTTGTAAATAAGTTTTTTCATTCATGGGACTATTCACGTTCTTTTAATGTTTAAGACTGCACAAAAACATTCAAAATAAATCTTATCGAATAACTTTTGTAATCATTATATAATAAAAATAATATTGTATTTATACTTATAAGTTTGAAGACTATGCCATCATAGCCATTGTAGCAGTGACGGCGACCTCTTTCAGCTCCAATATATGCTTCTCTACGAATCAGATTTTTCAGCATCCACGCGTCGTCGTTTTATCATTTGAAAATGCATGTATATTATGCGTATCTCAAAGCATTATTTATACAACCAATATATTGCTATTGTTTTACCTATAGTTATGACTCAAGTGTTAATTTATTCTGTTCTTTTGAAAACTTTATTTCGTTTTTTTTCTTTTTCTTCCTGTTAAACTACTGAAAATAGCGCAACAATTTGATTGGTTATTTTCAATAAGATGGCTGTATGCTTTACATAAAATACCAAGTGCAAAGAGCAACCTAGATTTGGTTTGATAATTTCTTTTCTACTTTTTCTTACACTGACGTCATTACACTAGCAAAATCTTCATAACACATTATCAACAAACATATGTATAGTTAAATACAGACCTGAATTTTGACGCACGTAAATTTCAAAAGTAAAAGCAAACAACAACAATGACAAACAGAGTTTCTCCATCACTCATTACATTACCCGTCAAAGAAATTCATCATATTCTTGATTATCTTGATGAATTAACAATTTTTCTCTCATTGAGAAATGTTTGCATGCAACTCAATGCAATCATAGATACTTACGACCGTTATAAGGTAAATTTCTGTCTTCTGCTACTCGCTTTTAAGTTTTCAATCATTCAATCAGTGAAGCATTTTACTGGCAACTACTCGAACAAACTAGAATAGTAGTGCCTCAAAGTCGTAATTATTGAGAGTTAAGAATGATGGAGATGACGAGAAATTTCAAAATTATACATCTTTTTCAAACACGACATACGAGACAATAAGAAGAATATGAACAATGAAATGAAGGATTAGTGAATAAATGAAGTCAAAAGCAGCTCTAAAGAAACAAAAATAGTGATGAATATTAAGAATCTGTTTATTTGTTGAATATATTATATTTTCTACTG
>CAJNOP010001848.1:0-23167 GCA_905250075.1 Rotaria sp. Silwood1 | reverse complement strand
TCTACTGATTCCAAACCCTTAGTTTCATGATAATTTTCTCATACAAGAAATGCAACAATTTTTAATCTTGTATCAATGTACAAGAATATAGCATTTACAATTGTAATTTTCAATTGTGATAGACATCTGTAATGTATACATTTATTGAAAGTTTCGTATCTCCTCGCAGGGACTTTGTTTCAAATTTCTGAATTCATTTATGGAATTTAGTTTAATTGAACCCTCTTTATGTACAAAGTTTTCCAGAAACCTATAGTCTCTAGAAAATTGGCATATTTATAGAAGAAAGATATCATTGAAATTTGAACAGGACATCTGAGAAAGTTCCATCGTGAACAATGACAATATCGACTTTTCTTGCATGAGCTACAAATTCACACTTATTTTCGTCTATTCATAAATCTTCAATAACCTGACCAACAACTTTTCATTTCTTAAACTATGAAAACAATATCCACTTGGTATTATAAGAACATATGATACATATAGTAATTGATGTAATGCAGCTTCAGAAGTTAAACGTAAAAAACAGTCAGAATAATATTTAAAATGACTTCGACATGTTGTACGATAACGTAAAAGTGTATGAAGTTCTCATAATTGATTATATGTTTTCATAAGATGTTGATTATCATATATTTCTTCATTCGTATCATTCTTTTCTGTTAAATGATTAATATAATTTTCTACTGTAGCTTTGTTAAGTATTAAAAGTTAAATGTGCTGATATAATAAGAATATTAATTGATGAACTAAGTTATAAATGCTTTGCATGTACTAGCATATCATCTTTACTTTCATCTCAATATTCATAAGAATATTGATGCATTAGTACGATATTGAATAAATAAATTCATTAAATCACTTTCAATTTGTTTTATATCAAGTATGGATTGTAAAATTTCATATGATACTAAATGAAAACCACTTTTTTTTGTCGATAATGTTACATCAAGATGAAGTTTCGTAACAGGCACACAGAATAGAATTTAAGAAACGACAAATAAAAATAAAGCCTGATCACTGTTGGAATGTAATTCATAAATCATTAAGAACATGTAATATCGAACCGAGATCAGTAGATAATAAATATAGTATCATGCATTGATTCAATATATATGTATATTTATTAATACCTGTACTATGGTAGTTATTCTCACCTTTTATTTGGTAGCAGTGTAGAACTTGAAATTTGAGTTGAGTTATTAAATTTTTTTCAAATATTAAAGTATTCCGAGAGAAGATGTACTGTGTATGTATTTTCATGAAAAGTGTAATATGTAAAGTACAACTTTCTAAGTTTAAATTATTCAATGATTATTTTGTGAAAATTTATGATAATTGAAGAATTATTCGATGAGTTATAATCGAAAAAATGTAATACAAAAACAAAAAAAACTGGCTAGGAAATCAAAGGGACCGTGGAAGTGAAGGTCGATTCGAAGTCGGTGCTCTGATCGATTCTCATTATACTTGATTTGTGTTGAATGATGAAAGGTCTTGTATAAATTGTTAAGAAAAAAAATCTTGTGAGAGTTACTCTTGCCAGACGTACGATTGTAAGTAAAGGCAAGTGCGTAACCTTCGATCTATCAGTATGCAACGAGTAATTCTTATCAAGATAGACTCACATTAATACACTATCTGAAGATAATAACAAACGAATAGCAAAAATATTTCTAGAAAAGTATCAGAAAACATAAAATACAATTCAAATGTTACTCTATAATTCATTATCTATGTAAACAAAGATATTGAAAATTTTTCATAGAAGTATTTTTGAGGAATTCCAGCACACGCAAAAAGTTTTCAAAGTGATTTCTCAAGAATCTTCATCAAGTGGAATTACCATCATAAATTCTATCGTGTTGAAGATATTCCCATAGAAAATGAATTACCCTAAATGTTTCATAAACACATATCAATATGGAATTTATAGTTATTGTTGTACTAAATTTTTAAAATACTTAAATAATCACCATATTTATCCTAGGAAGAGGTTTAATTTTCATCATATTTGAACATAAAATCGTATGTCAAATTATAGGCTGTTTCGGTTCAAAAACAACACCATCTTTCAATATTATATTAATTTCATTTTATCTTTTCTTTTTTAATATTCATAGACACGATTTTACTCACACTAAAAGCTTACGAATATACGATTTCAATCACACACAGCTTATGACAAAAAAAAGTAACCATCGTAGAGCATTGATTCATATTGATCAATTTATTCCAAGTAAAAACGAAAATGGTCTCTATTTAATATTAAACTAGTGAAAGAAAAGCTGACTCTCTTTAATTCAATGTTTATTGATTGAAACACATGACGATCGTAAAACTGATTGTTGCATCAATTATGTGTTTGAAAAGAAATATATCATTTTTTTATAAGATGATTTACTGTCAAGAATATGAACTGTTTCGTGAAAGAAATAATTCATTCATTACAAACATATAACACATATATGCGTTGCATTCATGTTTATTGAATTTAGAAAAATCAAGAATTTTTATAATTGAAATAATTAACATTTTTTCTTTTCTGTTTATTTTAAAAATTCAGTTAGAAAGACGTCATATGTAGATTAGGACAAGCTTCACACCCTATTGTAGCGCTATTTGTACCCCTTTTTGTTAATTCTCATTGAAAAATTAAAAAAATTGACAATGTCTGATTTGCAAATCGCGGTGGGCAAAGATTGAAAAAACGATGAAGCATTTTTTAGAACAATTTTATTGAAATTATAAATATAGCATAAAATTCATTATGAAATTCTATATATCTTTATCTAAATTCTATTAACATCTTTTAGATTTCAATTCTTCTTTGAAAAATATGTAAATAAATTTTGCACAAACAACAGATTGGAATTTCGGAAAATTTGATTTCATGTGAACTATTAATCGTAACAGAAAAATTGGCATTGATTCATCTCGAATTTTATCGAGAAAAGGTTTTAACCAATCGATAGTATCTGAAAAAGACATAAAAGTGCGGTTTTAAGATTGACTATGTTTTAAAATTTAAAATTTTGTATTAAAGAAAAAATATTTAACAAAAAGCAAAATTAGCAGTTTTTAGAGCATTCACTTTCCTATCAATAGAAAAGAGAATAATAGTATATTATCAAAAATTGATGTTTCATGAATATTATGGCTGCTTAAACATATCGAATTGAAAAAATTCTGCTGTATGAAGAATAAATTGTTACATGAATACATGTCTCAAACTTTTTCTCATAATTAAAATAAGAAATATCTAAAACAGATATCATGTCATATAAAATGATAAAAATTATTTAAAAGGGTTATTCTTGAAATGAACTAATCCTTCCTTAGAATTTATCAATAGAACATTAATTAGTTTTTATTATTTTCAAACAATCATTTTTCAAGTAAATATATCATCTATCTTTTTATACGATTTAAAATGAATAATTATCATGTTTGAATAGAAAATGAACTATTATTATTCAGTTTTTTTAAATTTGAAATTTTTTTATTTGATATAGGAAACAAATGTAGATCATTAATCCAGAAATGTTACTATCTGTTAGAATGACTTTTATATTTTGTTTGTCATAAGTTTCACACTTTTTTATTCCACTGCTCTATTTTTTTTTATCATAATGATAAAATTCTGATCTATTAAGATGTGGATGTTAGACTTCATTTCAACCACACTCACACCCGTTTTCGACCATGAATACCTTGTAGAATAACGAATAATAAAATTGTCGCAATCGTTATTAGAGATAGTAATTTTTTACTTATTTATCGTGAAAAAGAAGAACATACAATATCTGATTCACAATTAAATACAAGAGAACGATCTATGATTGAACTTGGAAAGAAAAACAATATATATTAATTGTGAAAATGTTCCCACATGCTATTATACAAGAAGGCTTTTTTTCTTATCTTATGAACTGTAAGAATGAGTTCTAAGAACTTCATTAAGGAATTTGAAAATGAGTGTTTATTCTGAATACATATATTTAATTTTAAGAACAATAGTTATAAGCTATTATGTAAAATTTTTATAGAAACTATGTTAAATATTTTTTCTAGAGTTATATCTTAATATCTTATCAATGCTTACTCATGTTTTCCGATGTTGTTTGTATATCATCTTATTCAACAATCACTTTTCATAGTTACTAACAAGTCTATAGTAAATACATCAGTTATATGTATTTGCACCGTCGACAGTGATCAAGTTGGTCCATATTTGACATAAAATTTACTTGAAATTCGTCAGACAATACCATCAATAACAACTGAAAATAAACATCTAAAAGAGTAAAGAAATATTTTATCATATTATTTCTTTATAATTCACCCATTGCACGTAGTCTAAATATGCCTGATGAGATAACATCAGAAAACATATTTTTTGTACTAAAGATTCTTCTTGATGATATTATTGTAAAACGACAAATAAAATATTTCGTAATTCACTATAAAAGAAAACATTTCAAATAGTTGTCAAGATTAATGCCAGTATCATTTACACCATAAAGAACAAAAAATGAAGTCGTTGTTTGGTTCATTATCTGCCTTCGATGGTATTTGATATAATAGGGTGTGGATGAAGACAGTATCTATACCCACACCCAAAATAAGAAATAAGAGAATAAATATTCTTACTCATAATGTTGTTTTTGTTGGAAATAATTCCCAATTGACAATTGCACTTATTGTTAGATAATACATATCCCAATTTTTCTTGGTAATTTCTTTGAATATTCTAACTATATTTTCACGATCACTTTCACACTGCAATTCTCTGATTAATTTTGTTACTTCTTCGAAATAAACAACCAGCAACTTCAATCCGGTTTACAAAATCAAAATTTAATTTTTAAATTAAGTCTAACTTCTTTTAGCATTTTATAATCTTACGCTAATTGTAATACTTCAGTTAATCAAGATACAATTTCGAACACGAACATAATCAGGTGAAAACAGAAGATTTTAAGTTCATTAATTAATTTATTTTACAGTTTGAGTTGTTCAAATGTTTTAAAAGGTAAATATTCATTTCATGGAAGTTGAAGTTGTTCACGAGTTATTTAAAAATATTGTTTATATCTAAATAAAATTTTATTAACAGAAAAAAATGTTTTTGGCAGAAGAGTAAATGCATTTTTAATTATTATTCGTTTTAATCTGAATAATAAAATTAATTATTCGAAAATTTTGATTAAATACCAAACTTGTTCAATAATAGATAATCGTGATTTGTTATTGTTGAACGAAGCATTGTATTGTTTTACAAAACTCACATATTTCGTTATTATTTAATAAATGAAGATCTACATTAAGATCATCTAATCATGAAACTTGAAAAAAAAATCTCAGTGAATATTATTTGTAAAATTAAATTAAATTTTTTATTATCTTGTAATAGATCTATTTCTACATGTCGAATTGAATAATTTGCATTATTTGATAGATCTGAGATTTCATAAATGATATTGGATCGTCGAAGTTATTTACAACGATCCATAAGTAAACGAATAAAAATAATTTGAGATGAAACTAAATAAATTATTTATTTTTGAAAATTTTCAGAGAAAAAAGAAAGAGATAATATTTGAAATTTATCGAATAAGATTAATTCATTTTCATCAAATAAACATTTGTAATATTTGAGTAATGATGAAAGAATTAATGAAAAATTTATCCAAATAATATTGATTTAATGAAAAAGTATTTTCGATATTTCTATTGCTCTGGAATGTGATAAATTTCATTTCTTGAAAAATTTTCAAATAAACTATTACTTTCAGGATAAAACTGATATCTTCAAAATTTTCTTTTTCCAATACTAGAATGTAACATAATAGTGATTAGATAGACAATTATGTAAAACTTATGTTTATAAAAATTTACTCACTACAAAAATGAATGGTCTATAACTAAAATGATTTTGAAAAACATCATTTAAAAGAGGCGATATAATATTAAAACTCAAGTTTACTGTCTATTTTTCCAAATAATTAAAACGTTTAAGTTTATATAAACAATTTAAACAGCTGTAATATTAAGAATTATTGAAGAAATTAAGTTTTTTTAAAGAATAACAATCATTATATAATTAGATGTGTATTCAAAAAAATAATTTTTGAACAATTAATCCATGTTGTATCTCGTTTATAATTGTGTGTAACATTTATAATCATCATGAACTTCATATAGATTGAGATCATGAAGATGAGAATATTGAACAATTGAGAAATCTTGATCATCATCTTTTGATATTCTAGATTATTTATTCTTTTGTGGTTTTTGATTACCTAAAGTTAATTCTTTCATTAATGGAAATGATTGAGCAATATATATAAAGAAAAAATTCATGCCCAAAAAATTGTTCATCAAATAACGATATTTCACGAACATATTCAAATAATCCACCTGAAAAATTATTTGTTATCTTGTTGTACTTTTTCAATGTATACGGATATGAGTAAATATAATGTCGACCTTCCACTGCCTCTGAAAAATAATCAACACAAGTAATAATTTGATTATCAAGATCAATGATTGAATGAATATTATATATAAATTTATTTAATTGTGCTATATGATCAATAATATTCTTCAAACTGAATTCTTCTTCTAAATTTAACATTCGATGTAGAAATGGTACAATTAATTCATCATATCTATATAGAACCAGATTAAAGAATTGTACGAAGCATCTTAACTTAGGGAGTCTTTCCTAAAAAAAAATAATATTATTGACTCGTTTAACTAGATATTAAATAATTTACTATCAAGTGAAAAAAAAGACAATCAATGAAATTATCCGAACTAATGTGCAATTCTAATAGATTTGATGAGAAAATAGCTGAAGGTGAATAATGAAAGAATAATAATTGATACCAAAGTGATGATGAAACAAAATTTAAATACTGCAAATTGGTAAACATATTAATTATGTTTATATTTTCTGTTATACTTCGATTGTTATTTCGACTCATATGGATAAAAAGTGATAAAATTGAATTTTTAAATGTATGAAATAGATGTATTTTATCTAAATATGAATAAAATACAAAAATATCACAGAAAAAGATTTTATACTTTCTTGCAAATCTAGTTTTTGCCATAATAACATTGTTCGAGTCTATCAAAAAACAATATTTTGAGAAATGACTCGACAGATTCTATCTAACTATTTAATTTTCCAACTCATACTTCATCGATTGCCCATGGAGTAAAATATTGAAGGAAACGGACCGCGTAACGCGTTTCCGAGATTGTAGCATGCGTTTCGCAACGTTTTTTTCAATACAGGACGCGTTTCGCAGCATTCTTACTTGCATAAAATGCGTTTTGCCACCGTCGTTTTTTGAAACGGTCCGAAACGCTTTTTTCAAGATTGCGTTTCGAGGCGTTTCCGAATTCAAATGCTGTCGAATGCACTTTGGTCGACAGACGACGCGTTTCACAGGTGCAAATTGAGGGAAAGGTGGAACGCGTTCCTTTTTCAAATCTATGGTGGATTGTTTTTGCTTGGAATGATGCAAAATATATCCGTTCTGGATACAGAATCTTGCAGAAATTCACTAACACAAAGCATATGAGTTAACCAAAATAAATTCTTTAAAATTACTTTGGAAATGATATGAAATAGCGCTTAAAGTTTTGCTCCTTGCACTTTTTACTTGATAATCATGGCCAAGGATTTTATGAAGGCAAGACTAAAATCAAAGTCTTCTAAATTTTTAGGCTGCCAGGCTGTTATCTAGACTTATTTCGAAGTTAGACTAATGTAAAACATCAAAGTGTAACAAAAATATATTCTGCTTACTTAAAAACTCATTTCACCACGTTTTTATTGAAAGAAAACATGCTTCGTAAGGTTTACTTAAGAATCGTTTTAAATATTGAGCATTTCGAAAAGATTTAGTAAAGATTGATACTAATATAATTAGTATGGCAACTCTCTTTGGTTATTTGTGAACAAAATAATTATCACGTTATCTATAATTTGAATAATTATTAGTATGAGTTCATACTCGAACTAATTGATAATGAATAAGGATACTGTGTACAATACTAGTAAACATGATTTTAGTTTGTACATTGTTGAAGTAAGAGTGACTTTTTAATAAAAGAGATTCGACTTACAAAAGAAAACTTCCTTCATTTATTGATGTAATTGGAGAAAACGATGGCAGATTTACATTTACAAAAATCTATTAAATCAAGAAAATAAATAAAAGGTTAAATTTTAAATTTTTTAAAACTTATATATAAGAAATTTAATTTTTTAAATATTAAATATAATTTAAATCAATTAAATTCGGTTCTATTGAGTATCTAAATTTAAATCTGAAAGAGGTTAAATAAAAAATGTATGAAGAAAAGACCACACTCGTAATTGGACATAGGCACCAACGAAATGATAATTTTTAATTCAGTGGAATGGAAACTGAAAATCTAATTTAGTAAGTTTACGCGAGACTCTAAATGACAGTAGAATAAACATTTATATCATCAGATTCTTTTAGTTGAACGGTTTGTATATATGTCTTATACTCCTATGTTCTTGTGTTCGAATCCGTGTCTTGACTGCATCAAAATTCATGTAAGCTATAGTTCTGAAGGTCTATGAAAAAATGTAAACGAGTATATAAATTGTACCTGCAATTCAAGATCTATGAAATCATTGACGGTTTTCAGTTTTTTTTCCATCTAGAATATATGATACCACAGTTTGAGAAACGCTGCAAAATCTTTCACAAAAACAATCGTTACACAGCGTTTGTTTTAGCAGATGTGAAACGCGTCAAACCGGTCAGCATTAACGCGTTTCGCAGCTATGAAAAAATGCGTTTTCAGAACGCGTTTTTTTCGCAGAAATTTACACCATGGGTGAAAATTCATAAAAACGATCATTTGACTTACACAATATTTTTTGTATTTTATACATAACAAATAAAATTATCATCTATAAATGTTTCAATTGATTATCATTAATAAATTACGCCGAAAAAAAACAATAAACTAAGATCATGTAATGGTTAAGCAGGATATATTGAAAATTCATTTCTTTACATATGACATGCTGTCTAAACAAAATAGAAAATTCTTTACAAGTTATTTTTCATCGATATTTTCATGTAAAATAGCAATTGATACTTGGGTGAGTGTCGGATGTGAGTATACTTGTGACAGAAGAAAAGATACACATCCGCATCTACATCCTCAAGATTAAATCGATATTCTAATGTGTGAGTGAATCGTAAATGAAGTTAAGAGAAAAAAAACAGCTTTTGTCTAGTTGTTTATAAACTATCGAATGCTCGTCCGATCTGAATTGACATCTTTTCTTCTTTTTTTTCTATCGTTGTTGAGGAAAATGATGTTGTTGTGGACAAGTTTATTTTCAATCGGAAAAGACACTCAGTATATATTAAGTAAAACACAGCGAGAAAACTAGATGTTTTTTCTTTCAAAATAAAAAAAAAAAAAACAAACTTGAATAATATTTTCTTTCGTCTCTTCTTGCCAATAATTGGTTGATCATTAGTATCATTCGATGATGGATCAATTCGATCTAATTCATCTATTGTTGCGTTTCCATATTCTCAAATTATTTTACCATATTGTCTTTCTGTTGTATGATGTTTATCTCCACATATTTTACTCATTGCTTCAGTTTGGTTATTTTCATTTTGATTTTATGATTATTGAATTTGTTTTTCAATAACGCACCTTCCCCATGGTGTTGTTTCTCATTGCATTGTTATAATTATAAAAGTTCTATAGTAGAGAAACAGGAGAAAAGTCGATCGAAATCAAAGAAGAATTTTTCAATTGGGAAAAATAAACCATTGAATATTCATTTTTATTTTTATTTAAATATAAAGAAATCTATAAAAAAAATGTATATCTTTAGACATTTAATTATCTTTTAGTCTTATTAATGACTTAATTATATAGTGTAATGTTTGCATAACTAGATCATTATTAGTGAATATAATACATATCAATGTTGTTTACAACACTTTGAACAGTCTGATAATGAATCAAAATTCTTTTTTTTTCTTGATGTGAATAATTATTTATTGTAAATTGAATCAATTGTTTTAAATTTCAATATGTTTAGTAAAGTTCAGCAAGAAAAAGCTGCCGGTATGAATATTGAATAGATGCGTGTAGGTTACCAATTGCGTGAGCCAATCGAGATATTGCAAAGGTCGAATATCAAATGAAATCATGTCGATAAAATTTCTTAAACAATTATAAAGTAATCAGTTGCATTGATGTCGTTTTATAAATGGAGATTATTTATTTTTGTATATTATCATAGAATTTCAATGTTTACTGAAGTGAACTTATTTCAAACAAATGTATTGATTCTAAATTCTCGTTTTAGAAACGGATTTCTTTATCTTGAAATAAAAGAAAAACGTTCTAATGATAAGTTATTTTTTCAAAATGATAAATATATCCAATAAAAGTTAATAATAATGATAATAGAATTAGAATTCCAATTTCAGTTGCTTTTGTAACACGACATAATTGTCCTATAAATTCCGATAAATAGGCTGCACCGGATAATAGATTTTCACTAAACAAGAATAAAAGATTACTTTAAATTAAATTCGGTTTCATTTTTAAATTTCTTACCGATAAATGTGGTACATTGGATGCTGCACAAATATTAAATGGATTATATTCATCATAATTTAATGGATGTTCATCAATTGGATTCTTTCCACGTACATTTAATACTTTCCGTGTCTAAACAAAATAATAATAAAGTTTTTATTTGTTTTTTTTTATCCATATTCTAAAGTAATTGAACGAAAATTATGTTTCATTTAACAAAGAATAAACTCAATTGTTTCAAATAAATCAAAACAACATGAACAACTTCGATCAACAGATATGACATATCTTTGAGTGCATTAAAGATAGCTATATTTTTATAAAGATTTCTTTACTGGTTTATTTGAGAAATTAACTCACAATGCTTGATTAAGTGCAAATTTTAATGTCATGATTTTATGTATTGGTTGTAATTGTAAATGAGTAAAATCAGCAGCTAATTCACATGAACGTTTTTCATTATCTTTTGCTAAATCTTTTTTTGCCATTGACATTTGTAAATCAACAATATTTTCTTTACATATTTCAATTCATTGTTGACCTTGAAATTTTCCATTTTTTGTTAAACGATAAGTGATTTGACAACGTCCAACTAATTTTTCTGATTTAAATCCAACTGCTAGATAAAATAATTTTGGTGAACGTACATCACGCCTTAATAATTAAAATAAAAATTTAAAAATATTTATTAAATAAACCAATAATTTATACATTTGGATGAAAACATACAAGATCAGATGGTATCTTAATTATTAAGCTTTTGTTAATTAAAATCATCTTCATCACCTTCAATTTGTAGTTTATCATCAGCCCAGTCTCCACCACTCGTTGCTGTTTCATGCATATGAAGATTTAAAGCAAGTTTTGCTGCTATGTTTGATATTAAATTTGCTTTGATTCTTGTTGACTTATTGGACATGATGGTACAATTAATTTAGCATTGAGATTTATTTCAGATAACTAAAAATAAATAAATATTTTATTTTGAATTACTAAATTTAACACGAGATTAATATTGATTAAATGTATGTCTATCTTATTATTTCATATCTAACATATCAGTTAAACAAAGAACAAGTAATAATAACTTTGTTAAAATATCAGTCTACCAACTTATTCCTTTTTTGAAACAGAATATGAAGTCTTCTTATTCTGTTTTTAATCTACATTCTAATGAATATCAATCAGAGAAAATAAACTAAACTAATTATGACATGGTGATTATTTGAAATGTCTTTAAAAAAAAATATGTTATCATTCAATGTCGTAATAAACTTCTTTATACAACAGTACAGAAAACTCTTTAGATAAATGATGTGCTGGACATAATTAAAGATTCTTAAAAATTATTTTATATCTCAAATAAACTGGTATATTTATATGAAAACGTATAACTAGTTTTCAAGACTTTCAATTGAAGATATTAGAAAACGAAAAATAAAACTTTCTAAATTGCTTTAATTTTTTTAAAAACCCTTTCGGACGAAGTATTGACATGAGAGTATTTTTTATCCATAATAAAATTACTTTTTCATCCAAAGATTCTATTGTATAAAAAAGGACATAACATAATTCAATCTCATAGAAAAAAAATATAAAACGTTACTTTGATTGCATTATCTAAGAAATTTCATGTTCTTCAACATCCCCTAATAAGGTCGCAATTTGAAATTGTCTACTAACATCTTATCGTACTTCAGCTAAACAAAAAAAAAAATAAAATAAAATAAAAACAATAAGAAATTTTTCAAACCAATTTTCATCACTTTTCAAAAAATAGATAATTGAAACTATTTAAAAGAAACCACAACTAATTTACATCAATATTTCTATATTCAAGTGCTAAGCCAAATCTTGTTTTTGCAATATTTGTTTTCAAGATGAAGATTTTTGAAAAGAAATTTGTAAATTTTACTTCATCGTATTTACTATTACTTTAACTTTTGTTATACAAATATATAAATCAAGTATATGAATAATTCCATCGTCACCATTGATAAATGCATACTTAATATGATTTGATGTTGTATGATGAAAAACACCTGAATCATCCTAATAATGATAAGTAATTCGTATCATTTGACCACATTATATATTTAACTTTGCCTTTTCTTACACTTGCTAATGAACATTTTTGTTAAGCATCATATATATTAATATGATCATTTTCACGAATTAATCAAGATCTCTATCAGCATAAAAAATTTCATTACAATTGGCTAATTAAATTTTGTTTTATGTTATATTAAAATCCATAAAAAAGATAAAAAGCAACCCGAATGCATTTAAATCAGATGAATGACGACCTTCACATACTAGAAAAGAATATACATTAAAAGTATCGAACAATTTAGATAGAATATCTTTCTCTTTTTGAAATGTTAGACCTTTTTAAAATCCTAACGTTCAATTCGAATAAATCGTATCATTCAGAGTTTTATATTGAATTTCTTGATTCATCAGCATCTTTCGAACGTGAACCATTCACAGTATTTTCAAATAAAATAAAACAATTAATTTATTTTAAAAAATTCTGAAAAAATTTACCTTTGTAATTATATAAGAAGAACATCTTTTGATGTTCTAATTTCCAATCGTCGTGAATATTTGATTATCATGACCTAGCAAACAAATGTTTTATTTTACTTTTAATTTTTGAAAATGAAAAGAATCTTACCAGCAGCAAATAAATTTAATGTTGAATGAACTGTTAAAATTCAATATCAATCATTTTTCAATAATTTTATTTTAATTGAACTAAAATAAAATAAACTGTTTGTCGATATCCCAACGTTGATCTATCGAACAGAATAAAAAAGAAGTGAATGATATGAACAAACTTGCATATTGTGTACTCGTCTGTTTCGTGCTCACAGCTGAATATGGAAGCAAGAGAAGAATGAAAAAATAATATAGGTCACGACAATACCTTTTTTCTTTTCTTTCTCTCGTCCATAAGTCGTCATTGTTCAGGTTATCATTGATGATCAATGATAATGTGACATGATGATTGTATATATCAATTAAGCATTATCCCATACACATACATTGAGATATTTGTGATTGAATTTATCTCAATGCATGTATATGTAGATGATAGCTTAATTACTATCATCTTTTCATAACTCTCTGACGAGAAAAAAAAACAAAATTATCGAATTTTACCATATAAATATGAATGATTTTCTATGTAAAATCATTCAGTTTATTGAATCAAATTCTAATCTTTTCTTTTTATATTTTAGATTGGCTTCAACGATACAAAATTATTCAAATCAACAGAATACAACATAATAAAAAAATGTAGGTATCAGTTTTTCTTTTTTTTTCTTTATTGGATCATACAGAGGGTGCTAAGTCCTCTTGTGATCTTTATATTCATGTCTTTTCTTTTCCTGTTAAAGACGTCATCATTCAACATCCACGGGTGAGGTAAATTTTTTTTCTTTTTCTTTTCTTTGTTGAGATGAGAATAGTTAGGATGAGTGAGGTACGTTGAGTTTAGGGCTTCGCTTTATAAGAAGGACTGTCGGGTAGTCCCTAAAAGCCTGGCCAGGAACTGTCTTGGTGTCCGTGGTACACGATCGGGCCCCCAGACTCACTGACATATGACATCGGATGGGTGCATGTGGATGATGTGGGTCTTCCCGCGCGTGCATGAGCATTACGCTCGCCACGGCTTCACCAGGTTGGTTCCTGGTCGCGCGTGCGAATAGAATAGCAATGAATTCATTTTCATTCAATCACGATTTATTTGTAAGAGAAAGAGAACAGAAAAGAAAACAATTCATCATCGTATTGAATTTCATTCTATATTAAATTTTTGTACTCGACCATTTCCGTTTTCGACGACATAGAGATTGCCATATCGATCGAATGATAAACCTATGGGATAATTGAGTTCATTCGGCTGTGCTCCTTGGCCGTTTCCACCAACAATGACACTTCCTTGTGTGGCACCTTTTGGCCAACGCATGATTCGATTATTCCAACTATCAGCCACATAGACAGTACCCAGTTGATCGACAACGACTCCTTGAGGACCATTCAAGTGTGTAAGACTATTTCCTTTTCCTTGACCACCGACTACGATAATGCCTTGTGTTGCGCCTTCTTCCCATTTCATTACACGATTATTTCGAAGATCAGACACATAAACTGAATGTTCTCGATCGACAAATACGTAGCGGGGATCAGAGAGTTGATCGAGGCGGCTTCCTCGTCCATTGCCACCTGCAACTATTGTTTCTTGAGTATTACCAATTTTATATCGTCTCACTTCATGTTTTCCAATGTCACCGACATAGAAAAAACCATTGTCGTCCATTGTCAAACCCACGCAAGAGATAGTTGAAGTAATCGTTTCTCCACAAGTACCATTTCGACGAGGCCAACGAACTACTCTTTTATTCGCCCAATCGCTGATGATGAGACTATCGCTCTCTTTGTCGATAATCACATCAAATGCGCCATGTAACTGATGAGTTCCATTTCCAACTCCATTTCCGCCAGCAACTACTTTTCCATTCGTTGCACCAGATTTCCATTCCACAATACGATGATTGAACTGATCAACGACATAAATCGTTTGATCATCGTCGACGTACAAACCACATGGGCAATGGAGTTGATTGGTTTCACTGCCACATCCATTTCCTCCAGCAACAGTGATACCATTCTGTGCCCATTTTGCATTCGGATGAATATCAATGGAACTTGCACGTAGTGGTACTGAAATGGAAACAAAAGTATGAAGTAAAAATAAACATCAATGTCATTGAAATGAGTTCTTCTCATTTGTTTTAAACAGTATTGAACTGCTCTCAATTACAAAAGCTTTTTACTTATGAACTTGATTAGAATCTGATTTTTCTCAATGTTGAAAACAAAACATTGTTGATTTTTTTCAAATATTTTGTGTAAGAATCCTTAGTTTGACGAAAACTAACTAAAATTTAACTGGTAATGTAAAATATTGTGATTAAGTCGAATTTTATCGTAAATGAAATTTTCTTTTTTATCGAATTTTTCCAACATATTCACTGATTTTGTTAGTTCGATTTTGAAATATATTTAGATTTTGCATGTCATCAATTTAAAAATCATTTCACTTTTTTTGTTTGGATTTTACAATAAAATGAGTTATAATAGAATTTGAACGTAAGGAAAAACAATTTTGTTGTCAATTGATAGGAAACGGTGTATGATTTATGTTCGTCACACATTTCTGAGTGAAATGAGACAAAATAAATTTGCAACTTTTATATGAATTCGTTAAAAAGATCTTGCTAGATAACAACGATACTTAATTATACTTAACTACCATGCATAAGACGTTTTTGATTGATTCATATAAAAAAATTACAAATTTTTTGTGTAAGTTTTTTTCTTTCTTATTCCATTTACGAATGTGTGACAAATATAAATCATACACCATTCAAAAGTATTTTATGCCATGAATATTGCATCATACTTATTATTGAGTAATTTATTCCTGAATCTCAAACAAACAAGTAGTTTGTAGAGAGGTTAATCGAAGTGCTAAATAGGATAAGTTTAGATAAAAAAATACATTAGTTCGAATTTTAGTAGATAAGAAGAACTCAAAAACAAATCTTTCCCAAGTTCAAGAATATTTGAAGAATCTGTCATGTTCATTACTCTACATTATAGCACAAATAATAATCTATATACGAATCAATCAAATCTTTTATTTTGAATTCATTTCTAATGTATTACAAATTTTTAACTTAATAGGGTATGGAACACCCTTTTTTAAACAATAGCAGTTTCGATCACAGATCGATTTCGAACTTTCCAAATTTAAGTATTTTCGCTTCTTTACAAGACAATACGAATCTCCTATGAAAATCTTGATCTAAAATGTTTGCAAGTTTGTGTTTTGTAGGTTATTCCATAGATGTAAATTTTTCAGGATTCTCACAAAAAAGCAACGATCGTAAAAGATTTCACCATGATTTTAGCTATTCTCAATAGCAATAAGTGTGGAAATTTCTTCTTTAAATTTTTATTGTATCGCATTCTGCACTGGTTAAATCCTAGAAGAAAGTTTTTTTTGTCGGTCTAGAATTTTCTAAAGATTCATATTGATATTGAATTGAGCTTTAGACTAGAAACAATATTTCTATGATTATATCTGGAATGGACAGTTACGGAACCGACGAAGTTAATAAAAAATGTCATGCAGTTTTATAAACTCCCTAAAAATAATTTAAATAATTTCATTCTTTTTAATTTATCTATGAAGAATCTAGCTATAATTGAGATCTTGATTAAATTTAATACTATTTAATCAATTTTCATTTTTATTACATGTAATGTCATGTATTTTTAATATGTTTAATGTCTCAGTTCAAGTGGAAGAAAGTACATTTTAGTATTATTTCTTTCCTTCCATCGACAAAAAACAAATGCATGTAAAACGGTATGAGACCTTTAATTATGTGTCAAACAACTCGAAGATGAGAGTCAGAATCAAAACAACACTTTCTGCTTTTTAAATCAAAGAGATTGTGAAACATAAAACTCTAGTAGGTAATTTTGTGTTCTACTTATAGATGATGGCATAGAGCTATATGAAATGCTTATTAATACTATAGATTTATTTCAATTAAATCAAACTTCTCAAATATCTCTTATACACATGGAAATAATCAGTCTGACCGGGTACCTTGCTTCGGTTTTTTTGCACATAAACTTCAGTCTTATTTTAGACCAAGTACAGTCAGTATTTGCTCTATATTTGATATTATATAAAATCCTATTCCTTATTTTCCATTTTTCTATACTGTAGTATGGAAATTTCCATTTTTATTTCTTGTTTTTCTATTTTGGCAATATAGAGAATCCCATTTTTACCTCTCATTTTTCTATATTAATAATGTAGAAAGTTATATTTGTTAATTCTTATTTTCTATATTGATACTATAAATAATGATTAGCTTTAATCCTAATTTTTCTATGTTGGTAATATAGATAACAGTTGGTTTTATTTCTTATTTTTCTATATCAATAATATACGAATCTAAATTTTCATTTCTTGTTTTTCTAAATTGGTAGTTTAGAAAATCTTATTTATTGTTTTTCATTTTTTAGATTGATAATATAGAAAATCTCAATTTTAATTTTTCATTTTTCTATAGCAATAATAGAGAAAATCTTAATTGTCATTTTTTATTCTTCTATATTAATAATATAGAAAAACCTATTTTTATTTCTCATTTTTTTATATTAATAATATAGAAAATCTTATTTTTAATTCTTATTTTTCTATATTGATAATAATAGAAAAATAAAAAATACAATTTTCTATGTCAACAATATACAAACAATAGAGAATAAAACAAACTGTTATCTTTATTACCAATGTAGAAAAATAAGATTCTCCATATCACGAATGTAAAAAAATAACAAACGAAAATCAGCATTTTCTATATTACTACTATAGACAAATAGAACAAAAATAGCTGTTTCTATATCATCAATATAGAAAAATAAAAAATAAATAGAATTTACTATTTTGTCACCACAGAAAAATAAGAAATAGAAGTAACCGTTTTGTATACTATTAGTATAGAAAAAGAATAAAAAAAATTAGGTACACTGCTTGATCCTGTTTTTCAGGTGCTATTCTTCATAGAAAAGCTGATGGAATCAACTATTCTCGAACAAATGAAAGAACAGAACACACCATACACGAGCAGATAATAACAGGCAAGATCTACATTATGTACCGTGTATGTTTCTTTCTTTTAGATCTTGTGTGATCTGTTAACGTCTGACAAGAAGCATTCAGTTTGTCCTTATAAGTGTTTTAATCTTTAAATCTTGTGACCAGGCCTCGCAACGTATCGCTACGGTCAACGTAAGAAAAATCAGGAAATCAGGAATTAGCGTTGATTGTAGCGATTTCGTTGCGAGGCCTGTTGTACGATTAACTAATGTTACTGAGAA
Source organism: Rotaria sp. Silwood1 (assembly GCA_905250075.1). Lineage (NCBI taxonomy): Eukaryota > Metazoa > Rotifera > Eurotatoria > Philodinida > Philodinidae > Rotaria > Rotaria sp. Silwood1. The sequence continues at coordinate 4,555 of CAJNOP010001848.1, read as the reverse complement.
ACAAAACGAAACTATTCATTTTTTTAAAATCGAATTGATGAAATTTAACAAATAAACATTGTGGGACTTTGTAAACTATGTGAAAATAATAACAATTCAATCGCAATTTAACATAGTTGGAAGTTTGTAGCTTTATGTAAGAAGATGGTGAAATTCAACCGTGTAAGCTGATCAGCTTGTTAACTGAATATGCAAAGATTAATATTACAATAGATATGTTCATTTCTGTTCTGTTTTGTTTCTTAAGAATAGTCTGCAATTATCCTAATCTGAATTCTTATAAATAGAATAAGGTCCCAAAAACGAGCTGTAATGTAAAAGTACATATTGCAAATAAGAATTATCTTATTAATGAATAGAATGCTTTTCGATGTATGAGATGATTTTACAGTACGCTAGAAGCGATAGTTCTATTCATGAATCTCAAACGAAGATGACTTCTTCATTAAAAATGATAGAGTTATGAGATTGTTGTTAGAAAAACGTTTAAGTTGTAGAACTTTTTCGAAACTTAGTAAATATTTCACCAACCTATTGAATTTAAACAGAACCTATGTGACCAAGATAAGCTACATTCATACGCTATATTGAAAAGTATATGTAGTTTATCCATTAATCATTAGAATCAATAAGAATTGATTCCAATTTTTACTCATGTCTGTCCAAGTATGGTTTGACATCAGAGATGTCCATCGCGGCGCTGCCGCGATGGCCTGTGGCGGCAGCGGCAGCGGCAGGTTTTTTAAAAAATCACCGCGGCAGCGGCGCGGTAGCGGTAGATTTTTTAAAAATCATCGCGGCAGCGGCGCGGTAGCGGCAGGTTTTTTAAAAGACCATCGCGGCAGTGGCAGGATTTTTTTGGGGAACATTGAAAAACTGCATGAATTTAATAGAATTTCAGGGTTTACAAATGAAACACCCCGAGACTGAATGAATCTGATGGACTAGTACCAATATCTCTGGTCAAATATAGTCGCAGGAGTGAAATTAGAAACACTTTTTTGTAAACCGCCGCGGCGGCGGCACGTTTATTTTATAATTCATCGCGGCAGCGGCGCGGCAACGTTTTTTTTATAAGCCATCGCGGCGCGGCAACATTTTTTTATAAACCGTCGCGGCGCGGCTGCGGTGCGGCAACTTTTTTTTTCTAAGGCCGCGGCGTGGCAGCGGCAGATTTTCAACCGCGGTGGACATCTCTGTTTGACATGCGTTGATGCAAAAGTTTTATATGAACAGACTTATATAAATAGAACCAATTAAAATTTATTTATTCTGAAGAGATCATCTTACGCAATGAAAATAAATACTCATCAAATTTAATCTATTAGTTTCAGGGAAGATAATTAAGACTGATTATTTTTAGTATTGATAGAAGTTAACGATGAGTTCATGAAGTATCTTATGATATTAGAAAACCATCGTTATATCTAAATTGGAAAAATGATAGATTTCATTTTCGAATCATCAATCAAAATTTTACTTTTCTACCAGAATTCTTTACTTCCAAAGTTAAATAATATTTTTCGTTGAAATAAACTTGAGTAGAGAATATCTTTAATATTTTGATTAGATGTTATTAAAGTTAACAATTAATATTAGAGATAATAAAGAATTCGAATCGATAATCTTCGTCTTTTGGTACAAATATTCATAATGAATGAATTTATTTAAAATGTTGAAAAAAAAAGAAAACATCTCCTTTCTTGAGATGTACGTCTTTTTCAAATTATCGTGTAAAGATCATCTCGGCTTCATACCGAAGGTTTCAATGAGAATCTATTAAGCGTCCTCTCTTCAACAACTTGTTTCTATTAATAACGTGATTCAATTTATAAAAAAAATGAATTGAGGAAAGCATCTATCAATGAGATCAAGAGATCTTTTTGTTTCAGAGCATTCTCGATATTATTGTGCTTATGATGTAATCTCTTAAAGTAGATTCAGACTAGAATAGAGTATTATTTTAGTTCACATCAACTAAGCACATCGAAATTTTCAATATCATCCTGCTTCAGTAAAAATTATATCATTAGAAAGAGCACTAGAAATTGATCACGAAATACTAATTTTCTCTGAGACACACTTCCAAGTTCGTAGGAAAAATTTACAAAAATATCTAAATTTTTTAGAGATAACCGTAATCTTGCATGTATATTATGTGAACAGCTGATAGGAAAGAAGAAAAAACAACCTTGCCACATTGCTCGTAATGATTATGATTATAATAATATTGATGTGATAGTTCAATTTAAGAAAAGTATCAATACGTAATTATATTACATCATTATTGTGTCAGATTTCATGAGTAATCTAAATATGTCAAGTTCTATTTCTCATTCAAAAATATATATTTTGACTTTCTTATTGTTAATCGTTTCAAAAAAAAAGATCTATTTCTTTTTGTTTACTCAAAAAGTGAGTACACTCTAGAATCGGTCAGTATGTCCGTCCGGTCGTCCGGCCGTTAACACGATAACTTTTGAAAGGAGAGTTCAATCGCGATGAAATTTTCTACACAGTTCAGTCTTAACAATGCCTCGGTCGAGTTCGAAGATGAGAAGAATTGGCTGAATCATTCCTGAGTTATTGCAAAAATACTCATTTTTTCCTATGGCTTCCTATGCGAAAATCGACCCATCCCCGCTTTCGTAATAAACTTTTCCTATCATACTCAAAATAAAACCCCAACTATTATATACCATTCGATAGAGAATTTCACGAGCTACAAAATGGTATATAAAATATAAAGAGACAAGAAGACTAACTCATCTATTGCAAAGATTATTAAACAGAAATTGGTTCTGTTTGTGTAAACGCTCTAATTGATCCATAAATAGAGCTCTATCTTCCTATTACAGAGATGGTACCTCGAGATTTTCTGGGGCGAAGAACTCGAATCTGTAATCCATTTGCTTCGAAATCGCATTGGTTTAGCAGTGACCAATAGAAATCAAGTTATAGGAAAAACGACTTTCAGAGGGTAAATCAGAGCGAAGAGTTCAAATCTGGTCGATATTCGTTCCCAAATCCTATTGGTTGAGCAGTAGCCAATAGGATTGAAGTGTTTATAGAAAAGGTTTGCCAGGATAATTTTGGTGTCCACACATTCTAGGATGGCTCGTCTGCCTAATTCACTTTTTGAAGTACACATAACTCTCGGATTTAAATCCGAGGTTTCCACATTTATTACTGATGTTGGAAAGTATTGCTTGCACAAGATCTGAAAGGAAACATCTTTTCTGTATTGAAAACAGCTTATTTATCCCTTAATTATATATTAATTCTGTGCGTTGGACTCAGTTTTTGAATAAATACGATGGTGTTTTTGTTATACCATATTAATTTCAGAAAGATGATATAAGATATAATTGCATATCTCCTTCCATTTGTTTTCTCAATTCACATCATATATACAAGCTGATGATCAGATTTGAAAGATAAAAGAGTAAAGTGATATCCTATTGAGGTTAGCATCTAGTTGTGTTGAACTGAACTGGTTTTCGCTTAAATAGTTAAGATTGAAATTCGAAAGATTGTTTATTTAAATTAGGCAACTTGTTTCAGTAAATCACTTATTTGAATATGACACAATTTCCAAATAATTCCATTAACTGTCATATTCTTGTTATCTCTTTTCCTGTACATACAACTGCAAATGTCTATGTTACTGAAGACGTGAGGAAAAACATAGCTGAAAGAAATATAATAAAATTTCTTCATGAAAAGTGTTTGAAATAATCCTCTTTGAACATGATGAATGACCAAAAACTATAATTATTTCAGTGCACGAATAACTAACACAATTTGTGTTAGGTATTTTATCTCGTTATGTTGATGATCACATGAGGATTTATCAATATAATATCATTCAACAGGTGCATGATACTACTTTCAAAGATGGTAAATCTAATGCAGTTCAAAGATCACATTTATATCCAATTATTCTTTTCATATTCATTTTATGGCACCTCATTCCCAGAAAAAAAAACCAACTACAAGGATTTTTCACATTCAAAAATAATATAAGACTTATTTATGTTTGTTTTGATTGCATACTGAAGTTGACAATGAAATTACAAAAAAACAATACCAATTCTTTTCAATCGAGCAATGGCAAGAATAACTGACAAGAAAAAGGAATAATAATTTTATGATCAATTCAAAAAGAATATTTGTTCATGATTTACTACAAACGAAGTAAAAAAAATGAAATAGATATCTTTTTTCTTGAAACGATTAACAATAAGAAAGTCAATATATATTTTTGTATGAGAAATAGAACTTGAAATATTTAGATTACTCATGAGGTCTGATACAATAATGATGTAATATAATTCCGTATTGATACTTTTCTTAAATTAAACTATCACATCAATATTATTACCATCATAATCATTACGAACAATGTGGTAAGGTTGTTTTTTCTTCTTTCGTATCAGCTGTTCACATAATATATATAAAAGATTACAGTTATCTCTAAAAATTTTAGATGTTTTTGTAAATTTTTCCTACGAACTTGAAAGTAAGCCTCATAGGAAATTAGCATGTCTTGATC
>CAJNOP010001847.1:0-23191 GCA_905250075.1 Rotaria sp. Silwood1 | reverse complement strand
GTGGGTGTGAGTGTGGGGTGTGGGGTGTGGGTGGGTGTGAGTGTGGGGTGTGGGGTGTGGGGTGTGGGGTGTGGGTGTGGGGTGTGGATGTGGGTGGGTGTGGGTGTGGGTGTGGGTGTGTGGGTGTGGGTGTGGGTGTGGGTGTGGGTATGGGTTGTGGGTGGGTGTGGATGTGGGTGTGGATGTGGTGTGGCTGTGGCTGTGGCTGTGGCTGTGGCTGTGGGTGTGGCTGTGGGTGTGCGTGTGCGTGTGCGTGTGGCTCTTCTCTTTGCTTGCAGTCACGCATATGCATATCCACACCCACACCCAAACCCACGCCCACACCCACACCCACACCCACACCCACCCCACACCCACACCCACACCCTTAGCATCAAATGACTTCGAAGACAAACTTGTTCAATGATTTCCTAGTCTAACTACTAATCATTGTCATAGCTATTTAATACTGTCATAGTGACCTAAAGATCTTGTAGCTATTTAAACGTGCCATAGCTATTTAAAGGCTTCCATAGCTATTCAATCATTTGTATAGCTATTTAGTCTTTCACATGGCTATTTAAACTTATCATAGCTATCTAGAGATCTTCTAGCTATTTAAAGTTGCTATGGCTATTTAATCTTATCACAGCTATTTAAAGATTCTATAGCTATTTAATATTGCTTTAGCTATCTAATGACTTGCACAACTATTTAATCATTTACATGGCTATTTAATGCTATCATAGCTATCTAAAGATCTTGTAGCTATTTAAAGTTGCTATAGCTATCTAATGATTTACATAGCTATTTAATCTTTGACTTGACTATTTAATGCTATCATAGCTATCTAAAGCTCTTGCAGCTATTTAAACTTGCTACAACTATTTAAAGATTTGCACAGCTATTTAATGATTTGCATGGCTATTTAATCCTATCGTAGCTATCTAATGATCTTGCAGCTATTTAAACTTGCGATAGCTATTTAAAGATTTGTATAGCTATTTAATGCTATCATAGCTATCTAACGATCTTGTAGCTATTTTGAAGTTGCTATAGCTATTTAATTATTTGCATAGCAATTTAATCATTCATTTGGCTATTTAATCCTATCATAACTTTCTAAATATTTTGTAGCTATTTAATGATTTGCATAGCAATTTAATTATTCATTTGCCTATTTTATCCTGTCATTGCTATCTAAATATCTTGCAACTATTTAAAATTGCGAGAGAAAAGAAAAAAACCTAAATCAGAGTCTGCGATTTCTAACAATAAAAAATACTGACAATTATATGTTTATTCTTATAAGCATCAAAAAAAATACTACGTTATCATCACTAGTAGATATTTTGCTCAAATATTCATTCTACCTTGCTGATTCTTCAGAACAGGGTTTGTTTAGTTGATATGAGGATGAATTCGTTTTTCCTTATTTTCATCTTTTTATCATCTAATATGTTTTACTGTAATAAAAAAAAAGCAAAATAAACCACGAGCAGAGGTTTGTTTGGTTGAGTGAGAATGAATTCGTTTTTTTATGCAATCTTTCTATCATTTAATATCTTTTACTTTGAAAAAAAATAAACTACGATCAGGGGTTTGTGTTTGGTTGATAACAGGATGGATTCTTTCTTTTTATTTCATCTTTTTATCATCTAATATCTTTTACTTCAAAAAAAAATAAAATAAATCACGAGCAGAGGGTTGTTGGGTTCATGCGAGGATGAATTCGGTTTTTTTATTTTATCTTTTTATCATCTAATATCTTTTATTTCGAAAAAAACAAAATAAACCACGAGCAGGGGGTTGCTTAGTTGATGTGAGGATGAATTCAAAAAAACCAGAATGCAAAACAATGAGCCACGCAGCTATTTAAATAATTGAGTGTCACTGTTGTTTTGTTTGAATTGCTAGCTAACTATGAAAAAACCAGTATCAAAGCTTTTAAGTAGCCAAAGTTTTCTTTAAATAGCGATATTTCATTAAAAAGTATCTCTTTTGAGAATTTTAAATAGCCAAAGCTTTCTTTAAATAGCGAAATCTTTAATTAAAAAGTATCTCTTTTGAGAAGCTACGAATAAAAGATATTGAAATGAACAATATTTTGTAGATTTTAGTTGCTTCTCAAGCCAATCAATTGCTACAGTATGAATCTATCTAATTTATTTCTGGATTTCGAACAGAAAATTTTTCTTTCTTTTGGAGAGGATGATGTAGCTGAAAAACTTCGACTTGTCAATTACACTCAGCATTCTCTTTAAGAATATGTGTGAGTTCCACAAAACGAGATATATATAAATTCTAAAATTGATCAAAATTTATTATTATATTAAAGACGTGCAGGAGTAGTTCATTCTAAATAGTAAAGATTATACATATCTACATAGTTTCTCTCGAAAATACACTTACTAGATATACAAAAAAAATCATCTGATCGTCAACGATGCAACGTTTGTAAATGAGGCATATGAGTACTGAGAAAAGACACAAGATTACTGCCAGGACCTCATGGTCATCAGTTGTTGCAAATAAAAAAAAAAAAAAAAAAGACACAAGATTCTTTCCAACGTAAATCAAGTCATTAGAGTCATAATGAAAAATAGGAATACCGAATTCAGCACATTGAGCAGAGTTTAATACGGTTTTTTAAATTCATTCGACGCCTAAAAATAAAAGAAAATTAGAAATCCTCTACACTGTAAACTAGAAAATGAGTTATAGAGTTTAATCGAGGATATTCTAGGAATGCCTATATGAATTCGCCGATGAATTTCTAAATTCTTGAAAATAAGATATTCGAAACATTAAAAATATGAACTTTGATTTTCTAATTAGAAAATCGAGAGTGAATTCATATAGGCATTCCTAGAATTTCGGATTCGATATAGCAATTCGAGCATATTCTAAAAACTAGAGAATCAAATTTGATTTTCTCTTCATCATGTACACTGTAAACTAGACAATAATATTATAAACATGTACTTCATATAAAAGCATCAAATAACATAAATTAATAATTTTAATTTAAATATAAATAATAACATTTAATTTTATTTACATAAATGCATTGGATAACATACATAAATAATTTAACTTTAAACTTAAATAATAACAACATTTAATTAATATACATGCACCAAGTTACATAAATTAATAATTTTAGATGAAATATAAATAATAACATAACATTTAATTTATATAAATACATCAAATAGCATACACAAATAATTGTAATTTAAATATAAATAATAACATAAGATTTAAATTATGTAAATCCATTACATAACATAAATTAATAATTTTAATTTAACTGGAAACAATATCATAGCATTTGATTCATATAAATGCATCATATGAAACACATAAATAACTATAATTTAAATATAAATAATAACATAACATTTAATTTATATAAATGCATCAGATAACATAAATAAATCATAAAATAATTTAAATTGAAATAATATCATAGCATTTAATTCATATAAATACATCAAATGACATACATAGATAATTTTAATTTAAACATAAATAATATCATCACATTAATTTATATAAAGACATCAAATAACATAAATTAATAATTTCAATTGAAATATAAATAATAACATAACATTTAATTTACATAAATGCATCGAATAACATGCATAAATAATTATAATTTAAATATAAATAATATCATAACATTTAATTTATATAAATGCATCAGGTAACATAGATAAATAATAAAATAATTTAAAATGAAATAATATCGTAGCATTTCATTCATATAAAATATAATTTATCAACTCACCAATTGCCGAAGAATATAATGAATGCATAACACTATCCGCCGGCTTATATATATGAATGAACAATGACTCTATAGCGGTCATTGTTAAAATAATATTGTTCAAATCGAAATTGATTTTCGAATTTTATTCACAATCAGTGTTGATTTTCGATTTCTTTCGAAAATGAATTTTTTCGAAAATCAAATTGAATTTCTACAAATTGGAAAATCAAGCATTTTTGAATTATTCAAAATTCAATGAATAAATCATAACACTTCAAAAATGCTTCAGCTTATTTGAGATCGATTTTCCAATAAGTAGAATTTCAAAAAAATTTACAGTGTAGAATTCATTGCCTTGAATAATTTGATACTTGTATTGAAATAGGATGAAACTAGGGTGTGGATGTGGGTGTTGTGGCTATGATAGAGCGTGTGAGTATGAGTATGGGTGCTGGTGCTTGCAATTACACCCCACCCATACTTCATCCACACGCACTTGCGCATTCTATTTATCCATCTTGCAGTAATGATTTTGTAAGAAGGAAGATTTCAATTATTAAAAGAAAATATTCAAATATTCGATTCCAACTTGTTGAACAGCAAAAAAACAAGAATGATAAGTAGTAGTTCGTTTTTTTCCTACTGTCAGGCTTGATCAGCTTCCTCTGTGGCAGCTATTAATAATGCATCTGCTTCACTTTGGGAGACAGATACTTGACAAAGCTGGCATGTAACTTTTTCTTGTTTGTTGAACCAATCATTGATGCATTGAACATGAAAAATGTGTTGACACTTGTCCAGACATCGGATAGACTTTGGAGTTAGAATATCATCTATACAAATGCTGCATTGAAGTGTGTTTCTACAATAGAATTAATTCAAAGTGTATCACGAATATTTAATGGTATTTTTCGATCTGAACTGTATAGCGCGAGTGTTTTTTTTTTCGAGAAAGAATTTTGATTTATGAAGTTCAAAAACTATTTGCTAAGCAAATTTTGTTTCGATCTGGGTTAGAAATTTCTAAATGTCTCTGAGAAAAAATAATCCAAGTGAGAAAGATATGGACAAACTTGCGAAGCATTTTGAGACAGAGTGAATCTACGTTGAGGTACACAAGGTCATTGTCTAAAATACGGAAACTAAGATGTCGAATAAATTTGATCAATGTTATAAAGTTGCCCATGTCGGCGTTGTTTGTTATGTTCTGTGTTTGCTAGTCATCTTCCAGAAAGTCATCAAGAAATTCTATACCGATAGTCTGAAAAAAGAATGTCAACTAATGAGCAGTAATAAACCCCAGAAACCTGTCTGTTTTATGCATTTCAAAACAGAGTCCTTCATGTTTGCTAAGTTTATAGATCGTCAACTAGTTTATGATGTACCTTATAGAGATCCTGCCGTAGATTCTATCAACTCTTGGATAATCGTCCATAATTTATGATGATACCTGATCTTTATCAGTCATGATCTGTTGCAGTCTAAAGCAAGTCTATGATAGATCTAAATCCTTTCTACCACATTTCTGTGATACGTCTAAACCGAATCACCAATAGTCTGTAATAGTTTATTAAATAGATAATTGATTAAAATATTCGTAGTTGATTTGAGGGTAAAGGTATGCCACATCCTCTATCTTGTACCCTCAGTACTCCTTTCAGATGAAGTTTTAGAAAACAAGAAAAAATGGAGATTCACTTGGATTTCCTTTGTTTATACGTCTCACTTTGTCATAAAATAGATTCGCGTCTGTTACTGATCATTAGAAGGTTACCAATAATGTTAGCAGAGGTAGTGTAAGCAGGATAAACTCTGCAATTAATCTTCTAAAAGCTAAACATCACCGGATAGACATCTTGAACAATTCAAGCTTTATAGAACAACTTGTACGATCGAGACAGTCGTTGGAACTAGAACTCTTACAGTTGTAGTGATTTAGCAAGCCTAGATTATCTTTCCACTGTTCGGCGTTCGTGAAACTATTTCTTTGCGAAGAAACTCTTGAAGTGTAAGTCTTCAAATGTCAAGTATACATGCAAAATGAGAGTGGATTCGAGTCTTATTGTCACCAATGTGGATAGTGACCTTAAAACATATCGCTATTCCTTCTATTCTAATGTGTCTTTTCACGTCATATACAGGCGATTTCATTAGAGTCAGTTGGTTACTGTCAATAATAAAAAATGGTTTAATCACATTTATTCTAAAGAGATCTGTATTCCTGCTTGTCTGAAAAATGTCTGAATATTACAAGATATTCAGTTTATTTTTCGTCTCGACATCAGAAAGATTGATCATGACTACAAGGAAAGTTTACTTACAATGATTGGAACAAAGTACTTTCTAATCGTGTTTCCTGTCAGATATTTGGCACACAGAAACCATGGTTTTAGAAGTGCGATTAGTAGAGCAAGTGACATTTGCTCTCTAGATGTGAACTGATTGAGTAATTGAATGAAGCCACGGAGTGTACCAAAGTGATTGATAAAATCGCACAGATGGCCCTAATCAAATACAAAAGAAATTAAATGTGAACCATTAGCTTAAGCCCTAACCTGGTTGAGAGTGGGATCATTTTTTGGTAACACAAACAGCTCTCTCTCTCCTGCATACGATGTGGTGGCTGAAAAACTGAAGTACGCGTGTGAATCGATTGGTGGTACCTATAATTGTTTTGAGAACGTCGTTCTTTTATGTTTTAGAACAAGGCGCACGCTACCAATAACTAAAACACATTCTCAATAGACGAATATTCGTCGAAAATTATTTATCATATATTTAGAATTCAATTAATGTGTGAATGAAGAATTCTCTGATTGATGAAAACTCAATTGCTGCAAGTTTCTCAAAATCTCATTTGAAGCAAATAATTTTCGGAAATACTTACTGACAAGTAGGATCCATGAGCATTTTTAGTATATTTAGAAGAGGGAGACAATCGTCTTTAATTTTCGATGTGCAAAGCTTCAGAATTAAATATCAATTCATGTAAATGTTGTCCTGCAAAATTAGTCATTGAAGTCGACGAAGAGAGCAAAACTCTACTTACAAATATAACGGGTCGCCATAACATTACTGCATCATTACACATCAACTTTGTAACAGAATCAAGAAGACTGCCAGCAATAAATCGCAAGTATAGTTCATTACCAACCTCGAGTTCTAAAAGAGTCATAGAAGATGGATGAAAAGAAGGGACAAGCAAATTTACTCTGCCGCATTAGAAGAATGGCAGCACGAATACAACTAATCAGTTCGCCATCTGGAAAGACAGGGATGATCCATCGGACCCTACCCACTAAATCTTCCAGTTTAAGCAAGTTCTCTAGAGGAAACTATAACTCCTCGTTTTCACCTAAATAAAAAGGGTCCTAGTGTATTTTTAAATTTAATCAAAATAATTTAGTGTGTGTTGAACAATATTACTAGGCATGCACCATAAGACAACCAATATTGTTTTCTTACAGAAAACTTTCAAATAGCTGTAGACGGCTACATCGTGAATACAAGAGTCTCTGAGAATCTCTCTTTTTGAGACTTCTATATAGAAAGAAGAGAAACATTAACTTATGAATAATTGGTAATTTACCATCTTAGGAAACATACCTTGAGAAACGATCACGATGCTGTAAGTTAGATAACAAAATTTTTGTTTAGAATTTGCACTTTCTCTAACTTTCTTCTGCATTTCTTATAGAACCGATTATCAAATTCTATTTTGAGATTTAATCGTCTTATCTGAGTTATGGAGTTTCAGATTTTCACCGTTGAAGATCTTGGTCAACGGTTTCTGACTACTACTATGTTGACTCACAAATCAGTGACAAAAAAACGTGATCGATGCTCAGTAATTTCCAAAAAACTCGAAAATCTATGACAACTTCTTTAGAGAGAGCTGTTATAATTGATAGAGCTAACTCACAGTGTCGATTCTGCGGATAATAAAAACAGCTTACTATTACTCAAGTTACCTAGTATGCTGACTTTTCCAGTCGTGGTGCAACTACGCATTTCAGTGTTCGATGAACCTACTCGAGTTGGATGCATATCAAATATATAATTGCTTCCACATGAATGTCTAAGAAAAACATCCAAGATGTATTTAATTAATCTGAAGTTTGAAGATTGAATTTCATCTTCTAACCATTCTGGAAAAAGCATAATTCAAGCTACTAAACTGTAGTCGTCAGATTTTCTTCACCATTGCATTTTATTGTCTAAAGAGCATGTGAATGGCGCTTTGATTATGAGGAATTCTGTGAATCAGATTTAAAAACGCATCCGTACATTCACACTCACTTGTTTAAGGCTGATAGCACTTTCGTTCTGTGCCATATCAGTAATTGGAAGCGATAGTACGATGTACGTTGACTGCTTACGAAAACTGAAGTTGTAGAAAAATCGAAAATTGTTTCACTTGTGTGTGAATCAGCACTTATGTTAGAAGACGTTTAAAATTTCAATAGCATTTTTTCATATTATTGTATGACGTGTTCAAATTCTCATTGAAAAAATGTAAAATCAGTCAGTACCTTTAAAGTCAATTTACGATTGCAAAAGAAGCGGATTATCTATGAATCATTTTATACTAAACTATATATATGTGAAGGATAAGCATTCGATAACACTATACGTTACAAAAACAGAATGAAGAAGCCAAAGTATAAATTGTGTAAAAATGAAAAAATCAAGCAACTATGAACTTTGAAAAGAATTTATCAACAATAGTAGTCTAGCTGATAATAGATGTGTAGAACAGTTCGATGCGTAGCAGTGCTCTTAGTACATAACATTGACAAATAGTAGTACTATTTTTAGATGGTATTGGTGTTAAAGTCCAAATCAACATTTCCACTTATTTTCCTATATAAAAATCATATTTTTCAAAATAAAGCTGATTAAGAACATTTTAATGGAAAAATAGCTTTTCTATATTGTCATATAATGAAAAGTTCAAACGAAAAAACTTCTTTGCTACAAATATTGAAAAATTTCCTTCAACGTTTTTGCTGTTTCTATGTGAAGCTTGCAGTATTTTACTAACCTTCTGATTGGCAGTTTCAAAGTTGAATTGCAAGTTTTAACAATATCGGAATTCTTGCATCTGTATATGATTCACAGAGTCGAACGATGCATCGATTGTTTCTAAATTTTTGTCTTATGTGAAAAGAAACTCACACATACTTTTCCACTGCAGAACTGTCAGGTTAAACTAGTATATATCTGTATGAATTTTGAACAGTTCATACAATGAAATGAAAAAAATGTTGTTAGAATTTTCAATACAAGTAATAATTAATAAGTGAAACAATTTTGAAGGTTTTAAATATCAGTTATTGAAAGCAAGCAATGTATATTGCCTCCTCGCTCCCGTTCTTGGAAATTGCGATGATTCGAGCTGTTCTACTCAACAGCAAAATTTATAGCTGCTCATTATAATTTAATAAAGTCAGAAAGTATTCGATAATCATCAACTTGCTGAGTTCCATCTACGGATTGGATGAGATCTGACTTCTAGACAATCTTATCTGATCCGAGTTTCTGATCTGAATATTTTCCCAGACTTAAAATAAATAGTAAAATGGACTCAGAGTTTTATAATCAAGAGTACTCAACTCATAAAAAAATCTTCGCTGTGTAAGAAAACTTCAAATTAAAGTTTGTCATCAGACTAACCATCTTGAAATGGCAAAATGTTCCAATCAATGTTGTTTGTCGGCAGCGGTATCGAAGTCATCTAGAATATTGAGTCGAAAGGTGAGTATCATGTTAAAATGAGATGGTTATTGTGCTGGTTCTGCAAAGAAAAAAATCATTAAATAGTATAGTCCATCTCAGGGATATAAAAAGTAGAGGTTTTGTCTACAGCTATGACATTAGCCGCCTTTGTCAGTCATATTGAAGTAAACCGTATGGACCAGATTTTGAGTTTGGGTGTCAATTGAAATGTAACTCTCATTTCTAAATATTATTCGTAGCTAGATCAAAACGTTAGAGAGCATATATACATTCGCGCTCACGCTCCACATCGAACTTCCTACTATAATTGACGCATTTCGCCATATTGTAAATTAAAATGAATGTCTTCCAAGGAACGACTTGCTTTGTCTTACGAGTCTTTCCTCTTTGAATCAAAGGCACAAAAATAAATAGCAAAAACTTGTTCGAATCTTCTTGATATTCGTGTACTTACTTGTTGAAAAAAAATGAACCTTTAAATATTTATGTTATAAACTATCCACGGTAGTCATTTCTTCATTTTATATGACTCATATAACCCATTTTACAAAGTAGGAAGAGAAAAAGTGTCGGCTTTGTCTTCTGAGTCAGAAAACAGAACTGAAAGAGTTTACTGTTAGCTACGAAATTTTTAAAAATCTTTAGAAACTTGGGTGTGGGTGTGAGTATGGATTTGCCTGTCATTATAAACAAAAGAGATATCCACAACGACACCCACACCCACACCAGATATTACATCAAATATTAAGCAAAAAAATGGAATATATCAAAAGATAACGCAATACATTTGGAAAATATATACGTTAGGATATCAAAGCAAGAAAAACCGGTATAAGAAGACCCCAACAGAAAACAATAGAGAAAATACTTGACAAAAAGAAAGAGAACAAACATATATGAATAATACCTTTAGCATGATTTCTATTTGATAGCAGTAGACATTATCGATATAGATGATTATATTTTTCGCAAACATTATATTCTCTGTGATGACATTGAGCTCAATGTGTGATTGACTATAATCATTTTGTTGTAATAGAATTACATCAAATCTGTGCAATCGATTTGGATGCATTTCAGGATGTAAGTTCCTTTACTGAAATGTCATGAAATAAGATAATCACGCTAGTTCTTGACGCCCAGAATTTCAGATGGATTAGCTTGATACTGGTTTTATGAAAAATTTGATTTTGATAGTATCAAGATTTGCTAATTTTCGTAAGTTATCGCATATTCACTTGATTTCAATTGTTTTACTTTCATGAGTAAATCCACTACAGTGTCATGATAGAACGAATCAAAGCTTGCCTTCTTAACAAAAATTTCAACGTGTTGATAGGTCTCGTTACACATACTCGATCCGGAAAATTTTTGTTGTTGTATCGAAGATAAAGTTTAGTCTTTGACTATTAATGACAACGTAGGGACACATTTTCATCTTGAAATGTTCTGCAAATGTTCACAATCAAGATATTCTGATCAAGGTATTACTGATTATTTTGGATATTAATTTCGGTTAATTTTGAGTGTACCGTCAGACAAAATGGTTATCAGATCAGTTCACGTCATCAATGTTATAGTGAGGCATGAAGTATACGATGCTAACAAGACCAATTAAAATGCTTCAGTTCGATCTTCTTTTGCTCATATTTTCTTTTGTCTTATTAGTACCAAATTAACTAGACAGCAGTATGGGAGAGAGACTAGCCGTCATTTGCTAGAAATCATCCACAAGATCAAAAGTGTGGGTAATACAGAAAAGAGAAGGAACACTCAATTTCAACATATTAATATATAATATAAATATGTTGGCACAATATACTGAAAATTATTATAGAATAGGAAACAGTACAATAATGAAAGAGGAATAATAAAACATAACAGACAACTTGTTGTACAAAAAAACGCAATACATAAGTGAAAATAATTGAGATACTTCAATTAATAGGCGTTTTTAAACAGAGAATGGATATTAGTAAAATTTTTTAGCTTTAAACTTACATTTCTTTATTAGTTTGATGAAACTTTGTACACACAAAAATATGAATGTTTTTGCAGTAAATTGTGACTTGATTGTAACAGAATACATAAAAATCTATAGGCAAAGTTGGAATAATACGGAAGTGCTGAGTTTGACCGGAAACCCCAATTCTTTTTCTATCGTCTTGCTTCCATAAAATGATTTTTTTACCACTTATAATGTTCACATAATTCTAATGAACAGGCAAGTCTAAGGAGTCTCTATCTTATGTAAAATCAAAATAATCAAAGTCTTGAAAAAATATTTTTCTACTTACAAACAGATTTTTTTGAAGATTTTGATTTCACATGAGATAGCGTTCATTAGCATTATGCAAACACTGTAAGTGGTAAAAAAAAACATTTTTTTCTGATGTATTATGGAAGCAAGATGATAGAAAAAGAACTGGAGCTTTCAGTCAAACTAAGCACCCCCAGTCTTTGGTGATTGAGGATGTACAGACTTTTCTGGCTAGTATTGCCGAGATCATGTCATCATTCAAAGAAAATAACAAGAGAAAAGTCACTCCTGCAAGTTATTACTGTTCTACTGATCTACTGTCAAATTGTATAAAAACAGAAAGGTGAATATGTATATATTCTAGTACATTTCATTCGATCAATAAAATCTGAAGAAGGCAACACATTGATTGCTGAAAATACATAAGGAGAAAGGGAATATACTACTAATAATGAGATTTATTTAAACAATAATAGGAGCATTGTATCGATGGAAAAGATCTTAATACTGTTCACATATAAATTTTAACCAAAACTTAAAGGTGATTAATTTGAAATGCCTATTAAAGATTTTCTGCAAGTAATTTTACTATAATGATAAACAGCATCAAAATCTGTTGGTGGTATTGTCACTAAAATATGTGCGACAGTTGTAGATTCATTACCCCTATGTTGATGTTTATATCTCTGTCCACCTATTTGCACTTGAAAATTAACATAGTCACTATTTCCAGTAAAATTCTGATCATCTAAGCGTACATTATCTGTTTGCTTTATTGTACCCGCCTTAAATGGCTGAGACGTAATTACCACTACTTTATCATTTTCATTCCTTAATTTTTTCATAGCTTCAGGTATTAATTTATATTTTATTTCTTTTTCTAGAACCATCCTGCATTACAGTGATAGGATTGAAGATGTAAAGGTTTTTCTTTGGTGTACCACCTATCATCTGATTACATCTATTCAAATCAATCTTCCATCTACGTCTCTAACATATTTTTCTGAATGTTTAGCAGTATAACGGCGTAGTGATACTCGTTCTTGTCCTATAATATTTTCATTTACTTTTCTACCTAATGATTCATGATAAGCT
Organism: Rotaria sp. Silwood1; assembly: GCA_905250075.1. Classification (NCBI taxonomy): domain Eukaryota; kingdom Metazoa; phylum Rotifera; class Eurotatoria; order Philodinida; family Philodinidae; genus Rotaria; species Rotaria sp. Silwood1. The sequence continues at coordinate 10,340 of CAJNOP010001847.1, read as the reverse complement.
ATTAGCAAACAATCTTTCCGCCCATTGATCTGTATATATGTTTCTGTTCCTCTACCAGTAAAATAATGTCCAATATCTCCATTTTCATCTGCTTCATAATAGATTTTAGCAGATTGTTTAAAAAGAGCAAGTATTTTTTTTACTTCTGAAGGATTTATTATTTCTTTTTCGCCAATATCTGAATTGTAAACAGTTATTTTTCTTCTTTTACGATCTGCTAACATTTTGATATCAGCTAGACCTAAAGCTCTATCTTTATCTTTTGCTTCTCTCAAATAACTTCCAGTAATTTGTTTTGGATTTCTAATATTATTTTGTAGATCTTCTCTTTTCGCTTGATCTTGTTATTCTTTCTTTGAATCTTGATTTATTAGCAATTTGACTTTCTGCATGATTTTGTCTATTTTGATTCGATTGTTTCAATATATTAGCTGGATTTTTTCCATTAAATTGTGAATCAACCATTGTCTTTATTCCTTGTACAATGGTTTTTCCAATCTGTTTTAATGTTCCATTAATAGCTTGTCTTACTACTTTATTTAATTCTTTTGTTAATTTAGTTGATATATATTCTCTAATGATTCTATTCAATTGTTCTGCTCTTGTTTCGACAAGGTTCTGATTAATATTTTTTCTGTAAATATTCTGATTTTCTTCGGTAGTACCTTCAATAATATCTTTTAAAGTATTATAAAGACATGTTCGAACTGTAAGACAGATTGAGCTACAGTCCACAACTTATTAATGATATCTATTGCTTTAAGAGTAGTAGCAGCTATTTTAACGTATTTTGAATTTGATTTCTTTAGACCATCAGCAAATAGAGGATAACTATTTCTTAAAGAAGATACAACTCGTGTTCGAATATTATCACATTGTTGAGGTAATAAAATATCTTTTCCTAGTGTTTTTTCTAATATGTTTTTTCAATTCTTCAAAAGATTTTTCGAACTCTTCTTCATTTTTACTTTGAAGATAAACAGTTTCTACTTTATTATTTATTAAACCGATTATTTCTTTTAATAAATTTTCTATTTCATTAACAATCTTTTGTATAACATTTTCTTGAATCTGTTCCATAATTTTATCCGTCAAAAACTTTACAATTCCAGCAGTCAACATAGAGAGACCGAAGCTAATTGCTTTTTGTATTGCCCATTCTTTCCAACTAAAAGTACCTGATATTAAAGCATTGCCTATCTGAGTCAAACCAAAGGCTACTAAAACAGCTTCGGCAATGACTTGAACAAGTCCTATCATTGCAACGACAAAAGCATTTCAATCCCACCAAGATTTATCTTCTTCAATAATCAAAAATTTATTAAGATTAAAACCTTTAAAAAACTCTTAATTCACTTGGAACATTTTCTTGATCTTGAAGATCTATAAAATCTTTTAAATTAGCTTTTAAACCTTTTTTAAATGAACGAATATCTCCTTGTAAAGACAAAATTTTCGACAAAATTAATTCTTTATCATTTTCAAATTGAGTGTTTTTTAAAATTTTATTTAAAATTCTTTCAATATTTCTTTTAATATCTCCATATTTATATTTAGCAAGTCCACCATACTTTAAAATATTTTTTTTCTTTTTGATAAATTCGAATATTATTTCCTTCTTCTTCTTTAGTAGTAAATGGTAAATCTGTGTTGATAAAATATTGATTTTGTTGACTAATATTATCTTTTAATTCTATTAAAAATGTTTTAAGATCTTTTGTTTCATGACCATTATCATTAAATTTAATTTTCGCATATTTTCCTTTCTATTGATTGTTCAAATAGAGAAATATTAACTTGTTGTGGATCTATTTTATCTTCTAAATCTTTCCCAACATTTTCATATATCTGTGGTAATTCTTTTTCTATTCTATTTATATTTAAAATTTGCCATAATTCTTCACTATAACAAACAATATTTTCGAAATCTTTTTTTTTTAAAAGAAGATTTACTATTTTATAAACTAATTAATGGATCGGCACTCGAAGGATCAAGATCATTTCGAATTATTTTTTCTGTTTTATTTCATTCTTGTAAATTATTTCGAAATATTTTTCTTATTGTATCTCCTTGAATAATTTCAAATTGAACTAAAAGTGAATATAATTCTTTTCCTTTATCTTGATCTTCACGAGTTAAACTTTGTTCATCTTTTGGATGTAAAATAAAATGAAATGGTTCTACTGTATCTCCAACAGCTTCTAATTTTCCTGTTATTTGATCTTGATAAAAATTTTCTTTTGAAGAAATTTTTTTGAAGGGTGTGGGTGTGTGAATGTGGGTAGGGGTCTTCTCTTTATCTACACCCACACCCAAATTTGAACTTAGCTCTACACTATTAGAGAACCTAAAGAGAAGTCTCTGATCAAAATGCACTTTTTCCTGGAAACGAACTTTCTTCAAAATAAAAGGCAAAGCAACCAGACTATTTAATTTAAATTGATTACAATAGCTGATTTTCCACATTAATTGTTTGAATAAGAAAACAATTATTAATGCCTTCATTCAATTTACTAATTTAATCAAATAAATAACAGACACAACAGATATACAAAGAGGTTAATATAAAAAAAAATCATATTGGATTTCTTCATATGAAAATACTGGCAAAGAGTTCGTCTGTCTTGATATTAAAATTCAAAAATGATTTTTCTCTTATGCAACCATGATCATATGATGCCTGATCTGGTGTACCTAATCATACTAATTGAATCTTGCGATCAGCAGTTCATATGAGTAAGATTTCTGGACTAATGACTATTTGAATTGAACTGAGGTCATTTGAAAAAAGAAATATAAATTAAATATGAATAAATATTAGAACATAAAGAAAATTGTTTATGAATCTTATCAAAAGACTCATTGTTTAATACGTTACAATCGGGAGAAGTTACTTGATATTTTAAACAAAAAACTTTACACAAATATTCTTTAAGTATCAACATCAATCTGAATTCTATCATATATATCAAATATAAGTATGCCAATAAGTCTTTTATTATAAGCCTTTTTATTGATAGAAACTTCTCATAAAAGTGACGAGGAGGATATCATTTCATAGGAGACGTTTGCAATTTTCTTTAAATATCATTTAGATCAAATTTTTCTCCTACTTTTCAACGATTCACTTATACTTCCTAACATATAGTTCCTACCAAAATTCTTTCACACACATAGAATGTTAACACATCTTTATCATCATTTTTTCATTGAAAGTCTAATGAGAAAAGAAATATATGGTTGATTAATTAATTGATTTATTATTATTGAGATTTCTTTTACAAAATCAAATATTTGATCTATACATAATTTGATTTCTAAAAAGGCAGAGACACTTTTCAGTCAACGAAATTAACGTACTTCGAGTATAACAAAATATTTTCTTATTATTGTCAACATATAACAAACTAATTGAAATTATAAGATTTAAATAAATAAATATAAAGCATAAACAAAAGATACCTCATATTCAGATCAATTTTATTAACTAATAATCTTAGTAATTTCCTTTTATACATTATTTTATTATTTCTTTAGTTCAATTATGCATTGTAACAAGCTCTCTTCAAATGAAATGTCTTGCTTGTACATTTTCTCACCTATTATTTACTCACGTTTGTTCACTTTTTTTGGAAAGAAAAACAAAATAAATATCGCAATAAAAGTGTCCGTTTTACAAACACTCGATAACTACATCAGTTCATTGCATAACGCAATCGGCAAAAAAAATCAGAAACAAAAAAATCAATTTGTTCTTTGTCATATCAATTACGGAAATCAAGATAATTCTAATAAAAAATATTCTAGTCTAGCTATGTAGGCCTTTAGCTGTGTATATACCTATTTAATTAATCATTTTTCTAATTGTCTTTATAAAATTATGGACAACAGATATATCTCCAAAAAGGCATCTATTATTTTCAAAAACATCAAAACTTAACGAGAAAAATACATAAATAAGTTGTTGAGTATGTTTTATTTTTTAGGAAACTTCAGAACATCTCCATCCAATCGAAACAAACAATATACCAACAATAATTTGACGAAAGATTTGAATACACTAAATACTATGAAAACAAAAGCAAGTTCTTTTATCTGTTGAACAATTTTTGTAAGAGAGAAAAAAATCATATGAAATACACGAATACACCTACAATGGTCTATTACTATCATGAAATCATTACATTGACAAGTTTATTTTTTACTTAGATTTGTTTTTATCGTCTATAAAGTTGCAATCTATAAAAACACAGAATATACTTCATTTAATTCTAAGCATATGATATAATTTCGTAGACAGTGATTTTTTTCAGTAACTAGAAACAATTATCTATTTCATTGATCAATACTCATGAATATTTAAACAAACTGAATAGATTTGATCAATAAAAGCATTTAGTTTTTGGAATTTTCAATCAACAAAACAATTCTGTTCTTTCTTATATTTCTCAATTTTCATGATTCAGTTGATATGATCAATTAACTGATTTCACTTGGGCCTTGTGACAAGTGATGCATTGTTCAAGTGGAAAGAAAAAATTGTCACAAAATGAAGTAAGAGCACGACATTCCTCTTGTCTTTACGCATTACATTAGATTACGTTCAAAAGAAAGTGAAATGTGTAAAAATGATAGTGCTTATAAAATCTAAACTCAATTCATTCTTTCTACTAACATTTTATCGTATGTAGTTTAGTATAAAAAACTATTGCCAAAGGCTAGAAATAGTATCGTTTTTGAGTCACTGTTTTCTATTGGTAATCTGTAAAATGAATAATTGTTTTTCTATAGATATATCTGGAAAACAAAAATAAACCGATAATATATACTGTATAATCAGCTGTATATTGTGAGAGGAATTCATGACTTCTGGTGCATGTGCCTCAACATTCGTTTTTTTATCTATCCACAATCACGAAATGATTAAATCTAATTTTGAAAATAATTTTGAGAGTTTTATATTCATCACTATTTCTCTGAATTTGTGAATGCAATTGAATACATATATAAAAGTCAGTAATACAGGTTATTGATAGTTTGTTGTGATATTTACAGAACGTGCTTATCGAAAAGATTTATTTTATACAGTTATCCTTCATAATAAGTGAATGATAGTTACTCCTTTATTACATTTATTGTCTACTCATAATTGATACATATGACCAAGAAAATTTAATTTTATCTTATGGCAGATCTTGATGATTATACCCATGTCAATATCTCAACTATTCTTAAAATGAAGATCACATTTTCTACAAAGTTAATATGTTCAATGAATTATCCTTTGTAATCAAACGAAAAGTCTTCATTAAAATCAACTCGAGTTGATGAATTAACTTGTCTTGAGGGCTTCTTATATAAAGATGAACCATTACAGTACACTAGAAGTTTGGTTATGTACGTGAAACTAAGAAATGTTTAAATCTTTTATAAAACAGAAAAGAAAGGCAATAATTGATAATTACTTTCTATAGGTATCATCTAATAAATCATAAAATTTTCTGATTAAATTTTCTCTTTCTTTTGAAATTTAAAAAGAAAAACAAGATTAAGTTACTCATACAATTTTACGTTTTCTTTTATCTATCAAAAGAAAGTATGTAAGACAGACTGGAAAAAAAACTACTAATTCTAAAAATTCATTTTTGAGACAAAAACATTTTATATTACGAAATCATTATATTTTGGATTTATCGATAAATAAATGCTTGTTCGACTGTCCTCACTTATAGAGAAACATCAAATTTTTTTTGTTTTTCGTTTTGCTAGGATTTCATCAATCAATCAGTTTCATTTTGTAGAAGATATTTTGAAAAATAAATTAAAACAACAACTATCATAGAAATGATAAAAAAAGGTATTTTTTGAAGAAGAAATATAAAAAAAAAACATTTCTTTAAAATTTCTTTCGTTTGTCATCGATATTTCAAGGATATTTTATTTTCTTGAGATTTGGAAAAGTTTTATGAGCAAAGACAAAAATAAAAACTTTATCTTTCTCCTAAAAATGAAGCATTCATTCATAATAAGAATATAAGTTAGGAAAAGAAATTCTTTTTGTAAAAACAAATCAACAAAAAAGACACCGGAGTGTGAATGACTATTGTATTGTGTGTTATCATCATTCGAGTATACCAATTATGATGATTTTAATAAAAGAAATAGAAAACAATATGCAGAGAATTTTGAACAATTTTCAATCAAACTTGAAAATAAAATAGAACCATCTCTTATAGAGATTGAAAAATGTCATGATATTTCTATAAATATTATCTTAGACGATAATTCAATTATGTAATAACAAAGAAAAAAAACTGAAAATAATTAGCACTAGCTTCTTCTGACATATAAAATTTATCGACAATACTTTTCATTTTAAATAACTATTTATAGAATAATTCTACATGAATTTAATAAACCAAGATTTCCATATGTCAAATACTCATGATCTCGAATGATTGTATAGTTAGACGTAACAAAGTCAAAAAACAAGAAATATCGCCATGAAAAATGGTCTAAAGGACATGCTTTATTGTAAAATTAAGAAAATCTATAGCATTGTTTTGACTTGTTTCAGAATATTCATTTTGAAAAATATATTCATTTTCTATGAGAAATATACTATAAGTATATCACAAACAAAATAATCTACTCGTATATTGTAATCTTCAATTATTATAAAACTATATTTACATCAAACTAATCGATTTAACTCATTTTGTGTAAAAAAAAGGTACATGTTGATCGTAAGTGTTTGGACATCGAGAAATGTGTCCCACATAAGATCAAGTATCCTTTTCTGTGGAGAAGATGTAAGATATACGTATAACATAATGAATATATGAGTCAGAATTATTATATGTTTCATTGAGATAGTCAAAGCCAAATTCATTAAACAATGTATGTGCCGTTAATCTACGTACTAATGAAAGAGAGACATATACTATAGAACTACATAAATGAATGATTATACGATTGGTATTTTTATTCTCAACCACACAACAGAATTTTCTATTTTCAGAAAATTCATAGATGGTTTCAAATTTTTGTTTTTTTTATCAAGAGAGAGTAGTTTATTTTTCATCGAGTTATTTTTGTTTCGTGAGACTTTTCATAAAAATGAAATATTCATCCAAAGATAGGAAGGATGACTCGAAAAAAACATGTTCTTTTTTGTTTATGTTTCATAATTTCGGTTGATAATCGGCCAAATTAGTTCATGTTTGCCTCGTTTCACACGAGAAGATAGAGCAAAATGAGACGAACATTTTCTTGTCTGAGGAACAATACTTGAAAATCTACTTGAGAAATACTAGAGGTTTTCAAAGTTCTCTCCAGTTAGAATGATTCGAATCACTCTAACTGGTGTAATTCAGATTACTATCTCAAGGCTCTCACCATTTTTATAAAAACTCTAGAGATAAATTTTGTTCAATGTAAGATAGTTGAACAATGATTGAGATAAATCAATTTTTTTGAATAGCGATCTGCATGATACTAAAGGACTACATTCACTATTATAAAATCATCTCGTGTTATTGTTAATTTTATTTTCATTGTTACTTTTTTTAAATGCGAAATGACAATCTCATAATGAAGATTTCGTATAGCAAAAAATAAAATAGCTATTGCTGCTCGGCTTTTTCAGTGAAGATCTAAGTGTAGTATCTGCTCTTGTCGATTTGAAAGCCAGCGCTGATTTCATTAGGTTTAGGCTCTTTCACGCGGATTTTTGGATATCGGTTGAGATCATCCTAGTTCATTCAGAGTTATGCCATGAATCGTCTCAACATTACAGTGTCATCTGGTTTGCTTGCTTTGAATATGATGGAATGATTTTCGTTATCTGATAGAACTGTTCAACACATTATCCTTCGCTAAAAATTGGCAGCATGGAACTGTAGAATTAATATCAAGTTACTTTTTAAACGAGAACGACTAGCTAATATTTTATGCTCACATTGAGCAACAATAAATACTTCTATTATTCGTTGTTTGTAGATCAAGAAATTAATTTGATTAATATGAATCATGAGCGAGGTGGAAAACATGTTAGCTAATTATATTCGGAATGAATCTTGTCAAACAATCAAGTTACTTATGAAATTATAATCTAAACATCAATGTGAGAAAATAATTTACAAATATCTCCATTTGAACAAGACTTTTTTCCATAGAAGTCTCTTGTATTTGTCTATCCATATAAATTATTTTATCATATTTGCAGCATTGTATCATAGGTTTCTTAATAATTTGTTTGTCGAAAATTCTTAAGTTTTCATGGAAAACATATTGTAGTCAATATAACACAAGTGAAAGTACAGTTGACTTACAAATCATTTGAGCATATCCGCTGTATCTCTCCTCTTACAATATTGACTACAATAAATCTTTCCCAAAATCTTTAGAACTTACAAAAAAAGAAGTTAGTAAGAAAAAGCTCTTTCAGGAAAAGAAAACGAAATTATGATTTTTGTTTATCACCTAAACTATACATCGAAACGATCCATATAACTATGATTATGATTAGAGAATAAATGTCATTGAAATTAGATAATTTGAAGATGATCCTGAAACAACTATTCACTAAGAAATCTTAATAATTATTGCTTATGTTTAATGTGAAAGGATTCTGTTATCATCTATGTAATTGAAGCAATAAATAACCATTTTCGTATTTCTTTCTTTAAATTGAACGATCGCAAATGATCATCGAATTGTTTTATGTTGCGTATAGTCCGATCATAAACAAATAATATTTAACATCTTTTCTATTTTCTCAAAAAATGGAAGATGTTAATTATTGTTTTTTATTTAAATGAAATCAAAACAAGATAGAATTAAAAATTGAGTCTTCGACAATTAATCGTTTCACTTAGGTACAATTTTGTCGTGTTGCATTTCTTGTCAAGTTTTTTGTTACGCTTTTCAATTGATCATATGAAAATTTGAATTCAGTTAAACATGGTAAATGTGTTTTAAATTCATTCAGAAACTGATCAACATAACGTAAATCAAGTGAAATAAGATGAGAATATTCAATAATCGAATATAAATAGTTGTCAACGAATGGATATTTGTAAGATCTCCAAATTTGTGGGTTTAAGTAATGAAAAAGCTCGAGTAACTTGAATGAAGCATACATGTTGGAATGGAAGTTCATTCTGCAATTGCAAATGAGTTACAGATCTGAATATAATAGATGGAAGATTGTTCATGATCTGTTTGAGACGATCAAATATAAATGGGAGTGAGAAAACATGACATACAGTCTTAAAAGTATCGAAATAGTCTAGAATACAAGTCGCCTGGTAAAGATCTATATTTATAAAAGTTCGTCGAATATCATAATTAGATATGTGATGACTTGCATCACCAGTGTCCGTCTTTGTACTAATATAAAAATTAAATGTATGAAGTCGTGGCATATGAATATGGATTTTATTATGAAGATGAGTTCCATCGACGAATGTAAATCGATTTATGATATAAATATATAAAGTTAATTCTTTAAGATATGACATACGATTAAGAAGAGGTACCACTAATTCATCATATAGACAAATTGTATCATAGCATATTAATGACAAATATTTCAAATTACATAGTTCATTCTGAAAAATAGAAAGATTTTTTTTTATAAATACATCTTTATCGATTGAACTATAAAATAATTTTATAGATTTCATAGATCTTTTCAATTTTTTTGTATCCTATTTCATGTATCTTCTATTGATCATGACTATAATAATAACTTGATATTAGTTAACTTTTTCAAATAAAAACCAGGATATAAAAATGAATTTTCTCAACATCTTAATTCCTAGCGTGTAGTAATATAGTTCTATTTCAATTTTTCAAACTTACAAATGAACTTCAACTTCGATACTACGAAGTTAAACTTGTTTCATTGAAAACTCTTAAAAAGACAAAAGTTTTCGAATGTATATCTGCCATCATTTATCAATGAGTACGAAGATTATTGTTGATTCGAAGTACGTGAGTGTTTGACCGATCCGAATTTCTAGTGACTATTCGACTGAATTGAAAGTCATGAAGGACTTTTGGTCAAAACCTAAACTCATCTGATTGATTTTAAAAAAAAAAGTTATATTTTTATAACTCGTTGCGACACTTTGAAGCACTCGATACTACAGATTTTCAAAAACAAATGGAGTATTTAAAATAGGAAGGCATAGTACTGAGCAGAATGTTATAACCATAATGTGATCTAAAATTATTTTACATTGATTTGAAAGGTTGTTTTGAAAAAGATATTCAAATCTTTATCTTACAAATCAAGAAGCAATAACTCCGAATATATGTCTCTTTTAATCAA